>CAJNIZ010034335.1:46081-63018 GCA_905231905.1 Symbiodinium pilosum
CCTTTCCGCTTTCCGCCATGGCGTTGTTGTCGAAAAAGGGGAGACTCACAACCCTTGCACATGCACGTGCAGCTTGCAGCCAAGCGCCTATTTCGTCGGCATAGATGTTGCAAATGGAAACTAAGATGTGGCTTTACATGTCGGCCAAGTTGAGAGTGCACTGTAATGACTTTTGCATTGCGGGGTGTCGCTTTTCAGGTTTTCCCATAGCTTTACAGCGTTTTCGTATTCTGTGTCCAACCTTTACTTGCTTGCCTTAACGCAAGTTTAGAAGCTCGCTCGTTTAGGCTTACGTCTGGACGCTTGCAGTTGTACCTGTTCAGTTGCCTGCACTACTGTTAGAAATATTATGAGCCCGAAGCAGCTCAAGGCTGCAATTTCCCAACAGCGCTGTTGCGCAATCCCCAGGTCATGCCTCACAGGAATATCATCTGACAGCAGAGACTTGTGAATGCTCTCCAGCGAATGTTCCAAAGGTCGCCAGTCCTGAAATTTGCAAGCCTTGTTTGCGTGAATATTTGGTAGTTTGCCAAAATATGGGGGGACCCAATACTAGACCCCAAAATACTATAATAATCTATAATCCTTATTCTGGGGATCCCCCAAAGGGTACCCCTGACTCCGGGAAATCCACCAGTATTCCGAATTCCCTAGACCCTACACCCTAACCCAGAGATCTAACTTTGGGAAACCTCCCAATATTTGACAAGCTGCTGTGTGGCAGCTGACACACTCCTCGGTCTCCTGCACCACCGCAAAAGAAGCCGAGGGTTGACAAGCGGTTTAGGGTTTAGGGTTTAGGCACCAGGCAAGGATAGACAAGGATTACTTACTGGTGGTTGGTAGGGCATAAGGGAATATGTTGGGTTTAATTTATGGGGGTAATGGAAACTACTACAGTATAATAGGGTATATTGGGTTTATGGTAGAGAATAGGGGAATATGATCCCTATGTAATACATTCTCTCCTATTCCCTACTAACCCCAAGAAACATTCAGGATTGAAGGCAAAGGAAGCATGTTCACTGGTCAGCTTCGGCCGCAAAAGTCTGGTCTGCAATAGTTGGTGCTGCAAAGACACTTGTCACAGTACCTGGCTCCCTCTTCCACTTTCCTACATCAACTGCCAAATCTTCATCGAGACTCACTAGAGCAGCAAGCCTCCTGTGCGAAGCGCCGTGACCTCCGCGTGCCAGGAACTTGTGGCGTTTTCACGGCCAGTTGCAAAATATCGTTCTAAACTGGATGAGCAGCGAAACCTTGAAGGTGAAAACGCATTCAACTTGTTTTGTTGGGGCTTTGGCGGCAGCGGCGGTGAGGAATCTGATCTCGCCCCTACACCTCAGGCAACGGACAGGCTCAAGCTACTTATACGCCGATTCTATGCATGACAACTGTTGGGCAGTGAGGACTCCCGGGCCCAGGTCCCGTGAACTCCCGAAGCCCAAAATGCACTGCACCCACCACATCTGGGATCACGGCTGCTGACGCCATGAAAGTCGCAGTCGGGACCCACCTGTTGAGTCTCTGAGTATTTGATGCAGGCCGCCACCCACCAGTAATTACACACACCGCCACCACCAACTGTAGTTACTAGAGTAGTTGCAGCTACGTTTTGCTATCTGCTGCTGAAATTATTCGCCAGAGGATGCATGGGTAGATGGTTCTTTGAAGTTCGCGAAAACCTTGATCAACTCAAAAGGCTTCGATTTGTGCATGCCTTCTTCCGCTTGACGAGGCATGGAAACCTTGGTACGTGCAGAGGTTATCGCAGGAGCCAGAGTGGCCCTGCAGTACCCATGGAAAACTAAGCTTGAAACAGCGCCTTCCATGGGGCCATGGCTCACTTCGTACATCCGGTGGAAGGCAAAGGTAGGCTGGAGGGTTGAGAGTTTCCACAATGGACGTGCTGTTACGATCGCAATTGAGTCGGGGGTAGAGGATTATAGTAGAAAGCTTTGTGAGCGTTGCATTTGTTGATGAGGTGCAAACTTACCTGGAAGGACAAGAAGGAATTGCAGTTCAGCGCCGGTGTTCAGCGCCACACAGCCGCAGGGCAATTTTCTGCCCCACCCTTCCTGAAGCACAGGGTGCAGTTTTGATGCTCAACTAGTTTGGTTTGTGACCCTGCGTGGTGTGCAATGAATATACACTTCCGTACACAAAACCGTGGCGTCCATCTTTGCCAAGAACGGCATCAGTAACTGGTGGAGCCGGGATTGCAAAGCCTGTGCCAGGAAGGCTTGCTGCCATGAAAAACTCCTACACTTTGACAGTCAGCAGGCAGCCGCAAGAGCGAGACCGGATGACGTCTGCAAACATGCAAGCTAATATTCTGGCATCGAGCGGCCTGAGCATTCAGAGCTCTCCTGCCCTGCAAAGGCGCGAACTTTTTAGCCTCTTCAGCCTGCTTGCCGTCAGCTTCGAAGATGTCTTGGCCCACAAATAAGCTTGCTTGAAATTGTTTCCGCTGTAGCGGCTCTAACCCAAACCAGATTCTCTACAACTCCAACCTGACTAAAACGAGCCCTGGTGCTATCCTAAGTGTCAGACTAACTCTGCAAGATGTGTGCTCTTCGGTCAGCCTTTGCTGCGGATCAGAAACTGGAGTCCAGCCCTATCTCCTGGCAGGAGGCCAGGGTGCTGAGACCGGCTGCCAGCACCAGAAGATTTGCAAGTCAGGGGGCACTTACCTCCAGGGAATCAATAGGCCAAGCAATACTTCTTCCTGCCTGAAGTGGCATGGCTCTGAGGGATAGCCCTGAACCTAACACCAGGGTTGGCAACTGCAAAGGACTGTGAACCCAGCCCGATAAGGGGGCCTCTCAAAAAGCCTCCTAAAATCCCAATTACTATCCTTAGGTTTCTTCAGGAGTGCTGTGGTTTGACCTTAGCTTGAGAAAAACCCCTGTCCCACCCCTCCCTCCGGGCCTCCTCTGCGGCCTTGGCATGCTGGTGGGCTCTCAGGCTACCCATTGAAGGGGTTTCTCGAAAGAGGGCATGCCCTCAGGCACCCTAGGAAAATTTTGAGGAAGGGGTACTTCTTAGGGATTTAATGATGGGCATTTTGAAGTAACTCCCATGCTAGTTTGGGCGCAGGTATGGCGCAACTTCAGGCCTAGCTGCTAGGCCTTGCTCGTGGATCTAAGCTCATGTTTTCAGGTAGAGGTGTTCCTAGGTCATTTTTTGCAATGCACGAAGGAAGATCAACACAATCACCTCACAACCCTACAGCCCTCTAAACCCCTTCTTGGCTCCCGGGCCCAGCCAACACCTGGCAGGCAGTTCCAGGGTTGATCTCCATCTCTGCCTGATTGCGTTTGGCTGTATAGGGGGCTCCTGGAAATTGTGCAGGTGCACATTATATGCATGCATGGAGCTCTATTGCAGAGTGTGCATAACGAGTAAGTATCCAAAGGATGCGGGGAGTGTCGCGTTGTGTTCTGAAGGGTTTGGGAAACTTTGAATCCCCTTAACGTTGCCGTAAGGATTAGGACAAGGCTTAGCAGGAAGGTTTTAGGCAGTGGTGCCAAACCAGTGGATCTTCTGAAGATTGGCAGCGCTCAGTCCAGGGCAGACAGGTGCTGGTGCACCGCCGAAAACCAAAAAACGAATCCTTACTAATGGTAGGGACTTCTCTAAAGCAATCCGTGAGCAACCCTCAAAAGTCCAAAGGACAGCTGCAGCTGCAGGCCTTCGTGATTGCCGACTTGGCATCCTGTTGCACATTAAATATGTTACCATTGTTTGTGTTTACGAGTTCTTGCTGTCACTGCTACAATAGTAGTTGCATTCAATTCTCACCACTTTGATTACTCCTTGCCAAAATTGCTCGGCAAAAACATGCCGTACCTCCTGCAAGGTTTCTAGCAAATTTCGAATTTCATGGGCATTCAACCTCAACCCTGGTGTTCCATCATGCTAGCCGCTGCGCTGCCCGCACCACAAATTTCACAACGCAGGAGCACCACCACGCGCGTCCTCCAGGGCACAAAGTGTGCTGCCGGCACTGCCAGTGGGATACGGCGCCTGGCAAGCCAGAGATCCCGCAGGAGATGCGCCGTGAAAGTGGCCCAACATTCAGCAGTCCAGTTTTCCTTGTTGCCGCTGCCTATCAACCAGCCTAGTCTTCCGTGTCTTCAGGATAATTGAAAAGCCCACGCTCAGAATGCCCCAGCCTGTTAGCTGTCCCATGTCCGGGCTGTGGCAGACTGAGGAAACACCATCTCAAACATTGCTCACAAGTGGCTTAGTGCTACAAGAGTTCTTCTGTTAACATTGTGTGCTGTTCGAAGGCAGCGATGCGTAGAGTTGGGAACGTCAGAGTCCCGAGCAGGCTTTGCTTGCTCGGTTGCGGACCTGTACAGAGGACAGCAGGAGCCCGAAACATTAGGAGATGACACGCCTTTCCCTAAGCGCTGCGGCCAAGAGCACGAGACAGCAACTTGCAGCTCGAGCACGCCAGACGTTGCTCACTTGGGTGCTTTGGCCACCCAGGTGCTCAGACAGCTTGCATGCTGGCACAGGGGTTCGAAGGGCTTGGCCACTTTTCACAGCGCAAAACGAAACTTGCTAATACCTGCCGTCAGTTCAAACAAGGGCACCCCATAAAGCAAGATTCTGACGTACACAGACAGGGCCAACACGACGTCATCTTAACTGCTCAATCTAAATCTTTGAGTCCATCTTCCACCTTGCGTTGCAGACGCTCGATTTTCTCAATTTCAGCTTGGTCCGACTTCTGTTTGCCCCAACGAGATGCAGCCGCCATTCCTGTACCCAATGCAATCACTCCACAGACTCCGGTTGCAAGCAAAAGTGCCTCTCCCAGGGCGGTGATACCAAGGAGCACAGCACCACCAGAAGTGAGGCTGAGGCCAGTAGTGTACCTTTGGGCATCATCTCGCGCTTCAACAAGGCGATTGCGAACGGCTGCCAACTCTTTCTTAGCAGACTCCAGAAGTCGATGGTTGAGGGTCTTCTTGCCAAGAGTGTCTTCTAGGTATGCAAGCAAACTGTTGAACTCTGGCTCGTTGTAGGCTTCGCCGCTGCACCGCTTTTCCTGGGCTGCCCAGGCGTCGATGTAAAAAACGCGGGCGTCAGGGAATCCACGCTCCTTGAGGAAACCATGCACGCTTTCCCTGCATTCCTGGCGGGCCGCTTCCTCTCTCATGGCATCCCAGTAGGTCACGATGACCACCAGCTGTTGACGGCCGCTTTTCATCTCGTTGAGAATGTCATCGGCTGCGTGGGTAATAGTTTTGTTTGCCGGCATAACCAGAAACACCACATCAGACTGCCTGAGGGTCGCGAGGGCCATCTCCTTATGCTTGCTGAAGCCCAGCGCGTCAATTCCAGGCGTGTCCGTCAGATCACAGACGTCACTGCGGATTCTTTGCAGCTCAGTCGTGGCAACCCCGTTCTTTGTCTTGAACACCCTGTTGCATGCTAAGGCATGCAAAAAGGTGGTCTTGCCCGCATTGTACGCCCCAATGAGGACTGCAAACAAACGCAGCTGGAGGGCAAGGGCCTGCAACGCTTGGTTCTCAGGCATTTGCTCGGCCACTTCTGCCAGGATCTTGCGGACCATATGCGGCCGTGTATCTTGCTTGGAAGGTGCAGAGTCCTGATCCTCGGTAACTGGGACAAAGCGCAGGGTGTCCGTGACTATCACTGGCACGTCTTCCTTCTGCTTCTGGTCCTCTGACGGAATAGAGTCAGATCCAAAGCTGGTTGAAGTACTCTCCGCTGAAGTCTGGTCAACCTTTGAAGGCTTTGCAATCGTTGCGCTCCTACAGAGCTTCCACCCTCCGATGATGAGAGTGATGATTCCAGTGATCCCAACTGAAGTGAGCAGATGCGGGATGGCCTTCACGCGTTCAAAGACTTTCGACCAAGCCACGAAACTACCCAGTGGCCGCAAGGGATGGGAAGGCGGGACTGCAATTGCAACGCGCATGCCGACGTTGCTGTCAGCCACGGCTGCCTCTGTGTTTCTGCGCATGCCTGCAAAGGAAGCTTTGACCGTTGGCGGTGCCTCATTCGTGAGCTGGCACGCGAATAGGAGCTGGAGCTGGGCCAGCGGCGCGAGCGACATGCAGAGGGCCAGACACGCAAGGCGTCCAGCGGCAGGCTTGCGTCGTAAAGCCGCAGGTGGAGTTCGTGGAGCCATTCCCTTGAAACCGTTGGAAGGAAATGCGGCTACTCTGATTTCACGGTCTTCTCTGAGCCTAATGCTGACTCGAGCCTGCACCGCAATTCAGCCAGCGGCCCCTAGCACTCGCAAAGGTTGAGAGTCTTGCAAGGAAGGTGACACAAACCTCACATTCCGCACTGCCTGGCACTTCTACCTTGACCCTTGCCGGAAGCCAGGCCTGTTCCCCCTGCAGGTTCATCTTCACGAGGCGGACCCCCGGCTGAGGCTGGCCGAAGGAGGCATAGGCAAGCACTAGAAAACCATGTAGAGCAATAAGGTATTATTGTTCTCTTATTCTTATAACCTTCTGCTAACAGCCTGACAACCGTGGCAAGGTTGTACCTAACAATGACCAGGCTGAAAGCAGATTAGATATCACACAGCCACTGGAAGTGCTCTTCCAGACCGACAGTACCTCATTGTAGCAGCACATCCCCAGCAGGCACTTGCGGACAAGCTTGCGCGAAGCCACAATAGTTGTCAACAGCTGTGATGGTTGCAACCTCCTTTGTCAAAGCTATCGCTGGAAGAGGAGGTCAAAACGTTTCTCTCGAGATCTCACAAGACTCCCACATGCCACAGGCGCTGCAGCAACAAATCAACGCAAATCTGCGGAAGGCACCTGCCACATCACCATGCCAGTCCTGAGCAAAATGTTAAACTGCAGGCTTTCCGAACAGGAACGGCTGCTTGCAAGCACCAAGGCAGACAGCCCCCTTCAAACACGCTCGCTGCAAACATCTACCTGACGTAGAGCCATGCCAATTCCAACGCCGCAGCAATGGCTCGTTTACTCGGTCAATCCGGCTTCAAGTCCTCAACCAAAAACATCCAAACCGATCCTGCTTCTTGTGATATGATATGCACAGTAGGAGCTCAGCAGGACAAACCCATGATCAGCCCAGAATAATTACGGGAAAGTCTCCCCACTGAGTGCCCGTCCTTGGGGGGCCACCATGGACACCAGGGCCCGGAGTGGGAAACATCCCGGAAGACCTCAGCCGAAGCTAAACATTGCGGAGCCCGGGGCCTATTCTGGGTTGCTGCTTAGGAACTGAAATTAAGTTACCATAATGGGTATATAGTAATGAATTCGGTTTCCCCATCTTAGTAAGTTACAGTAAGTTCCTTAACAGCACCAATGATCCCGTTGTTGAGAGCATATTTGACACCCGGCTGCTGGAACCAATCTCTTCCCCCTCCCTGTATGATTGTCCACTGTGAACCAATTATATGTGGCCCACCATGGGGGCTATTTGCCGAAGCTAGGGCTCACTTCATGCTTCGATTCCTGCATGCGGCCCGGAGCATGCGAGCATTCCGAGCAACATTGAGGAGCAAATTCTTATTCAGGCGGTTGAGCTTACTAAGAATATTCTGTTCGCATAGAAACCATACCCAACGCGAGGATATCACCTTACTCTTCTTGTGGGACTATAGTATTCACGGACTTCGAGAGTCTGGCGTCGAAGCACATTGGCTGTCAGGAATACCCTGTTGTTGTAAGCCCCTGGCATGTCTCCTCTGCAGGCAGGGACAAAATGCCCGCGGCCCGCTTTGAATCCGAATGCTATGGACAAGTGAAGGATATGAACCGGCTGGCGACAAGAAATGCCAAGAAATAATTTCCTGCGCCGACCTCCGTCCTTTCCATCTTCAAGTTATATGAGGCATATTACCCCGATGGTGGAGAATCATATGGAAAAGAACGTGAAAAAGGCAACTGTGGTGTGTATAGAGGTTGTATAAATATGAATGCTGGCATCCAAGCACGGCGCAGCTTGGAAAGATTGCAATAGCATCTTTAAAGCAGCTGCTTCGCCAGCTTTTTCCGGCTGCAGCCAAAACCGACTTCGTCCAAGCGTAGCATCATACATAATGAATCATCGCCTTGCCTGAGAAGAGTGAAAAAACAATCTTCAGGTGATAGGTTCTGTTTGTCACTGCCCAGGAGCTATCTGTGCGGGGCATCTTTGTGTTGTTTCTGCATGCAAGCTCGTCAGCATCCAGTGAGCTGTGCCCTGCAACATCCTGCTAGCTGCTCTTTACTGCTACTGCTACTTCTTCCACTTCTTCTACGGGTACCACACCCACTACCAGGCTTGGGCAGTGTGCGAGAGGTTGAGACATTGCCCGCTCATCACTTCGGCACCGGGTTAGTCTTGTAGCCACTCTGACCGTAAGCCTTGGTACCCGGTTCCATGGCAGAGACGGGAATTCACGCGATTTCTGCTACTTACTCTGCTGGCAACGCGTTGTTTATCTAAACAGTCAAACTTTGCCTGCTTCACGTGGCCTTCTGCGAGGAGAATCCTAACCTCCTACACTGGAGCGGCTCGCGATTACTTTGCTGGGACCCTTGCCAGGGCCGCGTCTGTCGCGGCGTTGCTGTCCCTCAGGGTACCGTAGTACCTGCGGGGCTGGAGGATACAGGCAAAACGCACATTGGCTCTGCTTACTGCAGGGAGCAAGTGGTGCAAGGATAGGTGCAGCTCGCTTTCAAGTTTCTGCAACTAAGCGTCTGACAATATGTCTCCAACAGCTCCGGTTTCTGCGCTGGAAAGAGCAGCAGCTGGGAAGGCTGTGAGTCTGCCAAAACATAAGAACACGTCGCAGACGAAATCATTGCAGACTCCGTCTCATCCAAGTGCTGGCCTGGTGACCCTGACTACGCAACACTGACTTTTGATGGGCGCACATCGTGATGACCTTGAAGCCCACGCTGAACATCACCAAGGGTGCCCAGACTCCGAGAGGCCCAGCGCGGTGGGCGTAGAAGTACCTAGCCATGAGGAATGCAACTGATAGGACTGCAACTGGAGGAAGCTATGATAATAACAGCATGTTATAGCAAAGTATCAGTCGATTGACTTTATCTCCCCAGCCGTGCTGTTAGCAACGAGAGGCGAATCTGGCCACTATGGGTCGGCGCACTTGCCGAACTGGCGGTGGAAGGCATGTCCATACCTGGGATTTTCTACACGTACAGTTGGCTGTTGACATTCAGCATTCTCTTCCTATATTATTGGCTTAAGGTGGGCGCAAACATGTAAGATGTTACTCAACAGAAGCCCAAATGCCAGTTCTGGAACTTGGTGTGGATCTCGCTGTAAGGGAGGTCCTTGCCAGCATCAGAGGCTGCGTGATCCGCAGTTCAAAGCTGCGCAAGAGGCTTGAAAGGCACACCTTGCAATGTTGCCTTACAACAAGAGATTACCGAAAGTACAAGCCAGAGTCTCGAACAGGCTTGGCTCCCAGCCATACCCAACAATTTATGATCCTCTCCCATGACTCAAGACCTGAAAACCACTGACACCATTAGGCCCAGTCCTTGTTTGCCCTCCAGATGGAAGTCCAGAACTGGCCGCGGTCACATGCAAGCTGTATAACAGATCTGCTTAAAGCCCGGAGCATACTGTATCACAGATCCTGAGCTCAAGCCCCAACAGCACCTTTTGTTGGACAACCCGGCTTCCTTTGACATTCCTACTTGCTACAAGCACCTCAAGTGGGCAATACACTGCAATCCCTCTGGAGTGGTGGGCACGTACCCCAGAACAAGGTCCACATACTTACTGTACATGTTGATGACATCCAGGTAGTAACCGTAGTACCACTCCTCTCCTCAACTAACCAAGTTGCAAAGGCTGGATACGTAAGGAGGATTCGCCTTAAGACTCACCTAGGTGATTGTGCCATTACATGTTTCAAAGATCTGGTCCCACTTGAAGGCCACGGCGTTAAGAATCCTACTGTAGAAGCAAACGGAGAGTATGATCTCACTCTATATTTGAGACTGGAGTATGAGTATGGCCATGTAAACTACATATCACCTAAGATGTAAGAGAGAGCCACGGAAGCGCCTTGATACCCACAGGGTGGGGCGCCAAAGACATCGACATCTTCTCTTGAAGCCTGACAGGTTGCTCTGTCTCCAAAGGGAGGTTTGCCTGGAAGCTGCAAAGTAAAGGAGACTTCCCGCTACAAATCGCCACGCAGGTAAGTTATAGTTGCTGTGTGGGTCGTAGAGCCCTCAGCAGTCGCAGCCCGAACCCTGAACAGAGGTTCACTGCAGATTTCACGGGCAATTTCAAGGTTCGACGGCCTGAGTGCTTCTGGATTCAAACCATATGGCTATGACATCATGCGGGGCATGCTTAAACTTAAACTATGAAGGGATCCGCGAAAGCCCGTTCGAAGGTAACGACTTCCAGCCGAGAGCACCCAGAGCCGAGAGCACTCAGAGAGGCAAGAATTCCGTCGCCTTGGCCCTGGGCAACGGCACGTCGGCAAGGAATCGTAGTTGCACTCTGAGCCACGGCCAGGGCATACAATACAAACGTGGTTTCTGATGCCCTGAAGGCTTGGATGACAACAGGATCCAAAGTTATGCCTGTGCGATGGAGCAACAGCGAACAGCAATAAACCTCTGACTGCTTAGTCCCTTGGATCTTGCCGCAGCTCTCCAAGATTTATCACTCGGCAAGTGCTTGATAGTTTGTGAAGGCGGCAAAACCATAGCATTTGACAAGTTGTAATGGTCAGGGAATATTGGCCCAAGATGGCTAGAAGCAAATTCCACCATCCCGTGTCTCTAGCCCGTGAACCTGAACCTTAAATATTCAAGTCCTGATTCAAGCCCGACCCCCAGCCCTGCGGCAGAAGGCCTCCTGTCAGATTTTGATTTTGAAGGCAAGAATAAAAACTAGGACCCCATGTAACTCCATAAGACAGACAAGACTGTTGTTGTGAAACTCGCCCATGTGCAGTTAGAAAGTTATGTGCATAACCTGTGTCACCAACTCTAGCCCAAGCCCCCTGAACCCCATGCCATGTCAATCCCTCCAAATTCATGGAGCCCGATTTTCTTTGCGCGGCCGAAGGGCAAGGGTCCGTCGGCCTCGGATGCCTTCTTAGCACCCAGCCCGGGGCAACCCCAAGGCGCAAAGCGTCCATGTACGCAGAACACTCGAGCATTGCAGATAATGAACGGGGTTAGAAGTTAAAAGCGCTTAGGACTCTGAATGGAATCAAATTGGCGGCTCAGCGCTCTCTGCTCTACTATCTACAATCAGATTCCAAATATCTCGGATATGCAAACGGCCTTCATTTGGACTAGCATTGGAAAAGTAATGACATTCTTCTTACCACGAACAGGCTAAAGCAGTCATCCTCTTCTTGCAAGTACTGTCCTGGCGGGTCCTCTGCTTCTTGACAGTGCCACTACAGCGGCTCGGAAAACCCTCCCTCTGGTCCGTGACTCTCTCACAATTGACAAAGGGAATCTCCCATGTCTCTCCCAAATGACGCAGTCTTTGGATTAGGGACCCCCAAGGGACCCATCATCTTGGAACGGGACGCTTCCTTCGCACAGGCGCAACTCTATTGCTTGGCGGCGACTCAGAAGGCCCCGATGAAAAAACGCCAGCAGAGATCTTAGGTGGTTGCTTGTAATGATTCTTCCCGATTTGGGGGGGACGGGCCTTCCCTATCCCGCAATAATGTCTTGATTTTCTTGCAGGGAAGCGCAGGCAAACACAATCATTTTCCATGTGGTTCTGGTGCTTCATCTTATTCCCCAGGCCCCAAACCACGAGCCTTAAGCCTCGGACGGCAAGATCAGAGAATCACCTCCCCCTTACATGAAAACCCCCAACCCCCTAATATTGAATACCCCTCACACATCAGAGGATGAGGCCATGGGAAGATTTGATATTAGCGGGGTGGGGGGTCTTAATACTAGGCGGTGGGAGTAATACTGGATTTTTTGGCAACCAATCTCCATTTCGGGGCAATTAGGTAGTTGAGGGTTCAGGTGGTTGCCTCCATGGGGAGTCCACACACGATTTGATACAACTTTCGGGTCTCTGAATTGTGGGACGCTACTACGCGGTAATCGAGAATCTGAGACTTCAAACTGATAGCCGATACCTACAACAATAGTGAGGCTGGCCATTGGGATTCTTGAGGAAGTCTCCAGTTCATGTTCCATATTATGCGTTCCATTTGATTGTGCATTCCCTGTCTGGCTTCGAGTGGGTAAGGAACCCCCAGGAAGTTGGGAGCCCAGCATCGCACAATTTCTATCTATGCCAGCTGGTGTCAGTCGCAAGCCTTCCGGTCCCACAACCCGGAGCCGGCAAATTCGCACTCTGCACAGCCAAACTGTGGAAACGCGGTTGAAGACTGCATCAAAGCAATCCCCTGCTTGATGTAAGCAACCCCTGTTTTATGTACCTTGGGGGGTTCCCTGTAACCTCGATCCAATATCATCCAGGGGTCCCTGTAAAGATATCTCGATTTTGAGAAACCCCTTAGGGGCGTAGGGTAGGGGTTCAAATGTGGCCACCAATCGACTACCCTGTAAAATCCTGGGGATACAGTAAGGACTTTGTCGGGACTCTTACTAGGATAATTCAGGGGATGCTGAGGATTGTGGAGGAACAGGCTCTATGTTCCTCACTGAAATTTCTGCTAACAGGAAGGAACGGCAGATGTTGCGGAGAACTAGATATCAGACTGGGCGTGTGCGGACGAACATGCTGCCAACCCTGGAGGTCGAGGTGAAACTTTTCGGAGAACGCACTGCGGTCTCGCGAAGGATAATCTTCTGAAACCCTTGGTCTACAAATGTGCATAGCCAAGATCCGTGGGGTATAAAACTCATGGCAGACGAGCTATACGATGGCAAGTTTCTGTCTAATGGCACATACCTCCGTGGTTTTCCACGGCCCTTTCTGTCAGCCAGTTCAGATGCGTCTGGTGATCAGACTCGGGAGCGCCTGAGAACAACAGCTTCTATAGTCCCCCTTAAGTAGATAGATGTGGGGTATATGGGGATTTATAATATACCCAAAGCCATATTCTATCTACTTAAGGGGGACTATAGCCTGAAGGGAAGGGACAGAACAGGAAAAGGAGAGGCTGAGAGAGATTAAGGACCCCCAAAGAGTGCCCTCACGAAATGTAACAACAACCTTGCAGCACAACAATTTAATTGGGGGTTTCTCATGACCATGGTGCCTTGTGTGGTCTCGAAACTGAGGACTTTTGTGTTTGGTGTCATATAAGAGGACCCTAATTGCATGTTGAGAAGCTCTAAATTGAATCAGTCAGACCCTAAGCTGAGCCTCCTCTCATAGCCGTCATAGCCAGGAAAGGCATTCGGGCGGCCTCAAGCATCTTCGGTCTTCTAAGTGGGGTACCCTACAGACCCAAAAGGTTTTCGACGATTATGAGAGGCTTATGTCGGCCCCTTTTCGACCTTGTATAAGGCCCAATTTGAGAACTACCCGAAACCTGCCCGGCTGCATGTTGTGAGGGAGAAACCTAGGCTGGGAATGGGTCAGTGTCTAGTCTCGTCATTGCTACTTCCCCAAGCATCATGTGCTCTTGCCAGCACAGTTTGCGCTGGGTGCAGGCACGATTGAATAGTGCTCTGCCATGCAAGAGGTTTGCTTAAGACTCAACCGTCTGAACCCCACACCTAAGCCCCTACCACAACCCTGAAGTAAAGATTTTGACTGTTCCACGCTGTTCAGAACTGATGCCGGCAGAGCGGCGCACAGCAAAAGCCATCATGCCCTCTGGTCTGATGCCAATGGGTCCGCGTACGTAGCCAACACAAACCTGCCCATAAAACTCGCCCGGTCACCAAGTCCAGTTTGCTACTGTTTTCCCTTCTAACCTTGAGTACATGCTCAAGGTGCACCAGGATCGTAAGAGCCCTATCAGGCATGTTGCATCCAAACCTTACCCCTACTCCCTACTAACCTGTCACCCCCTTAGACCTAACAATTATTGCTGTACTAGTTCCTTGGGGTTGTACCACAAGAAACAATTGCACTACCTAAGGGATAAGTGTAGTTACGAATGCTTGCTGGCTGTTAATAACTTGGTAGGAAAGAATATCATCCCTACATGGTCGCTATGTAATATATTCTCTTATTCCCTACCCTAAACCCTGAACCCCAAGCCCTATATAATGTACATATACGATATTCCCTTCTTCCCTACTAAGCCCCAGCAAGAGTAAGCAATCCCCAAACCCACCCTAAACCCTAAACCCTAAACCCTGAACCCTAAACACCTTGTGGCCACTGAAGCGGCGAAGGTCTGCTGGCCCCTTTACCTCGGTATGCTGGTGCTGTATTGGGCTGAATGCGGTTTAGGGTTGGGGATTTAAGGTGTTGGCCTTGGGGTGAAATGTTTGGGGTTTAGGATTAGCGGTTTTGGGCTTGGGGTTGAGGGTTTCGAGTTTAAGATTTAGGGTTTTGGGCTTAGGGTTTAGGATTGAAGGTTTTGGGTTTAGGACTTGGAGATATTTGGGCTTTGGGTTTAGGATTTATGGTTCTGGATTGTGGCTTAAGGGGCCTTGCTTTGAAGGCACCTATGATATGTAGGGATACTGACATTCCCAGCAAGAAGCAGCTTTCTTTGGGAAGAAACTCTGAAGAGTCCTGCGCGCTAAAAATCAATCTCCTAAGCATCCAAATGAGGCGGCCATCTGAGGCAATGGCTGTAGATCGCGGAGAGGATTGTGACAGGCGTCTGTCAAGGGATGGACACAAGAACAAGCATCGTCTAAGTTTTAAGCGCTATCTCAGTCTACAACAGTCTCAGTCACACAAATCAAATTTGGTGGTTCTACCCTGAACCCTAAGCCCTAATTAGTAGTTTCCATTTTCTTTTCCATTATCCCTATATAACCCGTATATAGCCCCAATATAGCCGGGTAGATGGTTTGGCCCGGTTTCGGGTGTGGGTTTGTTGGGAGCCTTCTCGGAAGCATCAAGGGACGTGTAAGTGGTCTCCGAAGTTTAGGGTTAGGGCCAAGGCTTTGTTGACAGTTTGTTCTTTGTGTGATGACACTCATACAGAAAGGAGAGAATGGGATGAGCCATCATTCAGGCTCCGACGGTACCTGTATAGTATAGTACTATCGTCACTGTTACTATAGTACTACAGTGATTACTACTATTACTGTAGAATGATGACTATTATCACTGTTCTGTCATTACTGGTATTATAGCAACTTAGAAAAGAATCCGACACTGAAGCACTATCACAACAAGCGTCAACGCTACGGAGACCATGCCAACAACCTCGTCCAGACCTTGAGACCAAGCCGCTTACGCCCAAACTGACAAGGCTTACAAACACATGAGAGATCCCCGGCCCTAGCCCAAAACTACACAAGCCTTTACAAGCAGTTGTCCTCCTTACAGCCTCTTAGAGCCACTCAAATCGTATAATCTCCATAGCTGGGGCCTCCAGAAAGCTTCCCGAGGCTCTGAAGAAGTCTCGACCTCCTATCTCATGTCCCTAGACTAGCAGTACTTACTACATATCACCGACATCAACATGGTTTTTACGTGCATCCCTGCCAAATCATGACTCATGGCCTCCAGCTGGTACTGGCCTTGTTTGCCAAGCCCTGGCCTGGATTCAATTGCCAACACAAACATCTATAGCCTTGGGGAAGGGTCTCCAGATAGGGCTATCTGAGAAACCATAGGGACATCTGCGGGTGATGAGGGGCGCGCAAGTGTCCGCCAAGAGACCATATCCTGAGAATCCATCGTTACAAAGTTGTGGCAAAGGTGAAAACATGAACTATACAACAACTACTACGAACAAAAAGATACCCCTGTATGGAGAGTTTAGGCAATCTAGGACAGGACGCCTAGGGCCACATAAAGATGCTGTTATTCATGTGGGTACCCGAGCGGTGCTGCGGTTATCTCGTGTGACTGTGCGCCATACACACCTACCACCTGAGGCCAGACTAGATTAGTGGTTGTGTGAAAATTCCAACAAAAAGCAACAGAATGTAAACCCGCCGAAATGAAGGACTTACTTCACTAGGCTCTAGCACTTCATGTTGCCCAAGCAGAAATAACGCCAAGTAAAAGCTGTAAATGCTTGGCTGAGCTGCCGTGGAGCTGCCTCAACCTGCGCCAGGAATCAAGAGACCTTGCTATCCATGAGGGGATTGCTCTAACTTGCTTCCAGGATTTAAGGTCAATTGGGGGTGTAATGCTGGTGGAAACAACCCAGGCGTGAAGAGCTGACACAAGAAGTCTCAGACAAATGAGCAGATGTATCCTTTTCTTGCGCATCGGCTCTGACCCCAAGGCCAGTCGACGGCGTGAAACTTGTGATGATAACTTGCTGGTGGCCAGTAGGGTATGCTGGAAGGCACCTCTAAGGTACAGTAGTTCCTATCCCGGCCCTATCTCCACTCCGCCATTCCCCGACTAACTGCCAGTAAGTTAAGCAGGATAAAGCGATCACTTAAGGGACGCCAACGGGAACGCTGTGCCCTTCGGGCACCCAAAAGGGTCACTTGTCTTCTATTTCGACGAAGAGTTTGCGTTCATGTTTCACTGGAGCTCCTGCGCTGACGGCGGGTGCAAAGGGTCATGTGGAGATCTTTTCCATTATCTCTATACAGCCCTTTATCATGTCCCAAGAATATACCATAGTAGTTTCCATTTGCTTTTCCACTATCCGTATACAACCCTATCTCATAACCCAAGAATATACTATAGTAGTTTCCATGTTCCTTTTCCATTATCCCTATACAGCCCTTTATCATATCCCAAGAATATACCGTAGTAGTTTCCATTTGCTTTTCCACTATCCGTATACAACCCTTCATCATATCCCAAGAATATACCATAGTAGTTACCATTTTCTTTTCCACTATCCCTGTACAACCCTTTATCATATCCCAAGA
>CAJNIZ010034335.1:65161-76498 GCA_905231905.1 Symbiodinium pilosum
TGGGATTATATTAGGGTTATGTTGTCAAAGGCCTCTAACCAGGAACAACAACATCTTGGGGGATAGGGTTTTGGGTGTATGGAAGAAGCTCATGTTTCGAAAGCAAAAAGCTCACTATATTGGGCTGCACTCTGCACAACTGGCTGAACGGCTGCGCAGTCATCAAGCAAGCCCGGGGCACGCGCTGTCCTGAGGCGGAGGATACATTTGGGTGTTTCTCAAGTTGGGGTACAGTACTCTTAGGGACAGGCGCATACTTGAGGATCATGAGCTGCAGTATGGCTCAGTACGGGGTCCCCTGTAAGCATTTTTTCAGGGATCATATTGAAAACTCCCACATATTGCAGCTTGAGGGTTAATTCAATCTCCGAATCTCGACAAAAGTCAGGTCTCGTGAAGTAATCTCATGGTCACAATGCACCAGGCTGATCTGGATAGTAGGACTTGCACGAGAACACTATCTGGGGCTTCTGCGTTTGCCCCAACGCTCCAGCCCTCTTAGACCCCTAATCAGAGACCTTTAAAGATCGACTTCACACAGACAAGCAAGAAATTGCATATCTTGGCGAGGAGGAACCAAAAAATCCAAAAGAGCGCTGCATCCTCAGACCCTTGAACCCTGAATCCCCATGCCCTCAACGGGCCTTGAACCCTCAACCCGCAACCCTAAACCCTGATTGTCGCTTCCATCTTCATTTCCATTATTCCTATATACCTTGGGTACTCCCCCCCTCAGTAACAGTTGGATAATAAATGTAATATGGTTATATATAGCCCTTAATAGGACCCCTAATATAGACTGTTACTGGGAGGGGGCAGTACCCAATAGATATTATGGGGTATCTTTAACCCCTATACTAAACTTGTGCAGCGCGCCTTCCCCAGGCTCAGACCAAGCAGCACAGCGAAGGACGCACGCCTGGCAGGCCCAGACGCATCCTCGCACAGGTTCAAACTAGGCACTACACAGGAGAACGTCCCCTAAACCCTAAACCCCTAAACCCTAAACCCCTAAACCCTAAACCTGCATGGGGTTGCCTGGAGACCTTGGACCCGAATGCAGAAGCCTAAACAATTAGAACAATGCTTCCGGGTACCTCCTACGCCAACTACGCAAGGGTTGTATGGTTGAAACTACGTCTCGTAAGTGTCCAGGCTTCTAGCTTATTCCCCAAACTTTAAACCCTCATCCTTGACACCTACATATCCTTATACAACTCTAGAGATGCCCCCTCAGAGTACCAGTTACTGTACCAGCACGGGTAGTTTAGGAGCTGATGGCCGCTTGATACTGTAAGGACAGCTACTGTGAGGGACAGCTACTGTGAGGGGCAATGACCCAATTGGTAGGTATTTAGGCTCATTCATTACAAACCCTAGAAGCTCCTATGTAACGCCCGTTTCATTGAATTTCCCATTCTCTTTTTCATTTGGCTCTCCATTGTTTGGGTTGTGTATCCCTCAAGCCTATATAATCCCAATATACCCAACCTAGAACCCTGAACCCCAAACCCTAAACCCTATAGCCCTAGACCCTATATCCTACTTTCAAACTGTCCTCCGCGACGCGTGTGATCATGTCAGAGAACTCCGTGGCCTCACGGCGATGCTGGCAACTTCCGTGAAATACGGGACCCAATGTAGACGTCAAAATACTATAATCCTGTGTATAAGGACTCCCAAACAGGGACAGCTAATTTGTGGACCCCCCTAAAACCCCCATCAACCCCTACATAACCCCAGTTTCCATTTCATGTTTCATGTTCTTTTCCATTTGGCTCTCCCATGTTGGGGGGATAATGACCCCTCAACTCGAAGCTTCTTAAGTGGTTTCATGTTTCAAAGCGCGGATGGTGTGAGGTGTACGGAGATGATAACAGAAATCTGCACTGGAGGAGCGTCTCAAAAGTTCATTTTCCTGGTTTTGGGGGTCCTTGCACACATGAGGACTATGGCTCATAGATGTGCGTTTTGGGAGACCGGCTCCTGTTGCGAAATTGAAAACTTGTGCACCCCAAGCCCAAAACCAGAGCTCGTTGAACAGTGACCCATCGCATGTGGGTCCAAAAGGGCCTCCTGTTCATGTGCCGGTTCGTCTAGAGGAGTGCCCTCCCGGACATAGCGGATGTCTAAGAGCGGGTTGCATCAGGCTGTTGTTCCCAGGAACCGACCCAAAACTACAAACCCCTCCGAGCCGCTTAGCTCAAGTGGAATCCCAAGCCCGCACTGAAAGCCCCAGCCTCAACATCAAACCGCATCGACCCAACATCAACCCCCATGAACCGTAGTCGAAGTTGCGTACATCAACCTGCTTAGGCTTAACCATGTATCAGAATCCTGTCTCGCATTCTTAGCTCCCTGCGCACCAGCTTCTTAAGGCGGTAAAGGGTTAAAGATGACTCAAACACGCAGTTCCGGCTGAACAGTCCAGACAAGCTTAAGTTACAACACCCAGGAAAGAAAAATACATTGCTTCAATCCCTTCTAACAGGAGGCAAGAAAAGCGGCTCCAAAAACACCAAGCCTAGCTCGGTCTACAAGTGCTCCATACTCCTGATCTCAGAATGGAGAGGACTCCCATGTGACCGGATCGATGAATGCCGATGAGGCCTGCAGTCTCCGGGGGACCGCAGCTGCCTTCAGGCGCCCAAGCGCCTCCGGATAGGGCTCGGCTCAGGTTTTATGGGATGTGATGGCTCTAGGTCTGCGGGTGGCAGGTGCGGGGTAGAGGAATTAAGGGCTTCGCAGTCTCTTCATGACTATAGGCAATACAATTGAGGGTCATGCACACTGCAAGGAGCCGAACGTGATTTTAATCGCTCTTCAGACTTCTCCAATAAGATTCTCACGCAGCTACTTGGGTGCTCATACAACCAGCGCGTGGGACCCCACGTAGTTCACTCGCCATGCCTAAGCAATGAGGCTTTTCAGAGGCTTGTTATTGGGGACCTGCTTCACCAGAACCTCGAGATTCTGTGTTCACGCCCACGACTTGCACTGACTAACGAAGTAGCCAGACACAAATATGAAGCTGCACCCTTTTTAGGCGCTCCTTGATACACATATGGAGCTTCACATAGTTGGTATGGACAATGAGCTTCTCTAAGAATACCGTAGTACAATAATGAGAATAACCATCGCACTAACAGTAGTAGTTATGGCAACAAGAACAACAAAGAACAGGAATTGTAGAACAATAGTAACAACAATAACTATAATCATATCAACAGTAACAATGACAATAACACCAACAACGAGAATCAGTTTACAAGAATAGTGCCAGTGAGCAGAAAACACAGCGTAACGACAGTGATGCCAAAAAATGTTTATGCTTGCTAAAATGCCAATAATAGAAATCATGCTAAAAACACTTTGTACTAACAGTGATAATATAAAAAAAAACAGCCGCACAAATCATGATCAAAGCTGAAGCCACCTTTTTGGCATCGCGATCTGCCCGGAGATCCCGCAGGGTGCCCTGTGGACTCAGGCTTTCAAGGATTTTGTGGGTCTAGGGGGCTAATATCTAGGATTATACAGGGAAAATGGAAAAGAAAATTGAAATTAATATTTCGCATTTTAAGGTTTAGGACTTAGTTATTTTCAAATACTCGGCAGGTTGTGAAAATTACCTGGGCTCTCAAAGTATGTAGAATAATAGCCTTTAGGGCTGTTTAAGGAAGTTTCGGGCCATCGTTCTACAAACTTTCGCGGTCTAGGTATAAGCCTTTTGGGTAAATCGAAATAGTGGGGGCCGTACTACACAGGAGACCCAAAAAGAGGGCTGTCTTTTTTGACAGCCCCAATCTAATACACGGGCCCTGTGCTTAAGGAGGAGAAGCTGAAGGGTTGTATTTCTGGGCATGGTCTTCTCAATGAGCCGGCCTAAGCATTTGACACACCCGTTGTATATTCGGAGCTTGAGTATGCGTGATGAACATATTCCATCTAAAGTCATGTCTTTGTCTGGTGTCTTGCATTTGGAAAGGGAGCGTAGGCATTTCTCGATTTGTCGAAGGATTCGTGGCTGCCGAAAAGGAACCCTCCGAAACTGTTGCAGGTGTTTTCGGGCTCAACTGTCGAAAGTAAAGGCTCATGCTAAAGTAGTAATTGGCTTGTCAACACACATCTGGGCCTTAGAAAGCAGTACCGTCATCTAACAAAACGACCGTAGAATCGTGAAGAAGGCCTTCCTGCAACAAGCATGGCAGAAGCCTGACACCAGCCACAGCACCCCGCACTCTTGACAGTAATCTGAGGCCCTGGGCCGCGAGCAGGCGCCGAAAGGCGACCTGATCAAAGCCCGACGCCTTGTCTCCTGAGTTGGATCTGCAGGCTACATTTCAGGACAGGCCGAAAGGAGACAGAAAAAACGCAGCCTACTAGTGCAAACAAAACTAATAATCATAAGTAGAAGGCAGTAGCGGCAGCAGAACGACTAGGCATCTATGTTGACAATCTGCAACAAACACTGGCAATGTCTGAGTGAGCATATCAAATGACACCCAGCAGCAATAGCGAAACATTACCATCACCATGAGAACCGTTGATATGACTCTACTTGCAATCATCACAAATGTCTCTGCAGAGAGAGACAACGTAGAGACAAATGGAAGGATACTTACGCAGTCTTCTCTTCTGGTCGATGGTTTCAGTCCCACTTCAACTTCAAAGCCCTATTTCCAAATTGTTTTGACAATGTGGCGGAAGACCTGAGATGCGTCAAAGCTCGCACTAGATCAAGGATGCACTAATACTGCAATTACTGAACAAAGGCCTTGGTTTCCAACAGGATGCTCTTCCACAAGCTTTATTATGAGAATTTGGGGACCAAGGAATGGCAAAGCTTGGAGAACAGCGTGGCTTGAGCGACATGACTTTTGTGGTAAGGCGTTAATGTTGAAACCGCACGAGATTATTAAGGCGGGCCTCCATCATTCCCATCTAACCTTTATACAGCCCGAGGATCCTCGAGGACACCTATTTTGTGAGAGAACGTTCAGGGTCCTGTGGTCTTGTATGAATCAAAAGCTGAGACAGAGCCAGGAGCCAAACATTTCAGGCCAAGCAAGCAAGAGTCAATGTTGGACTTGGCGAATTCAACTCCAAAAAACATAAGCCCATTGATGAGGTAGGGGTTGTGCCTGAAACTGTTGCGAAAATCCGCCCTCCCTTTGCGTGGCTTGGGTTTACTATATACGGACGTATGGATGGTCCGGCGAAAGTAACTTAGGCATCCAACATTCATGGTTGAAGGGTCTTCTGTTCCGGACCTTGAAAAAGAGCATGTTTCCAGCACGGGGTTTTCCAATTCATAATTACATCCATCCTGTCACGTAACTTTGCAAAGCTTGCGTACAGCGAAAACCCTGCTCAGGTTTCGCGTCGCGTCAGCATTTGAACAGACCAGTGACCAAACGCTTAAAACATGCATGCCGTAGGTTCGTCCGCACCCATTACTGTACTAGCGACCACAAGGCAATCCGGCAACTAATTATATTAAGGGTGCCTGAATATTCCAACTACTGGGTGGGGTGGTGGCGCGTAACCCAAAGAATGCCTTGACTTCCGCTGCAAGAAGCGGAACCTTCTGCAACATTGTTCAAATGCGGCAGCAATGTTTGTAGGGCGTGAAAGTTCAATGTTAGCTCGAAATTGTGCTCGTCCAACTAATCTTGCGCAGCAAACCTTGCCAAGAACCGAATTCCAGGGTAAGACACGCTGCGCGATTAAAGCGTAATCTTCAGGCAGAAAGACGTCACGCGATTCGGTTTCCACGTAGCCTCACTGCCATCAAGCCAGTATGTGAAGGGCAAGTCGACTTTTCAAGATAAACAGCAGGCTCACCACAAAAGTAGCAGAAAACTTCTTCGGCAAAGCATACGAAAAAATCACTCTTGGGTTTTGGGCGTCGATGTGGCTGTCTTCAACGTAGATATTTCTTTATCCTATAGCTTCTGCTCCTGTTTCTCATGTAGACTGACCCTGGACTTGCGTTGCGAACATAAACTCAAACAAGAAAATACTTGCAAGTGTCCACTTCAATTCTTTTTCGTGGCGCCCGATATGACAAGAGCCCCGCCAATAACAGCGCCGCCATAGCCACCGCCAAGACTACCACCATCATCAACCCCAATACTACCGTCCCTCACGCATGCCGGATTGGAAGTGCGCAAGCAACACGACTCTGTCTGGTGCGGCTCATATCGCTTATTATCGTCGGCCAGCAATTACTGCATGTGCAGACTGCAATGGTCAACGCCTTCATTGATGAGATAGCTGGGCTCCCATACCAACAACGCCATACACTGCACAAGGAAAACGCACAGACACGCTACAAACCACCTCTTCGGAGAGAACATGCTTGCACAAACGGAAGCGGGCTAACTTCTGCTTTCACGCTGCCTACTAAAGAAACGGCATGCTGTTACCTAGGTAACAAATACTGTGGAGTATTCAGTTCCACATTGGCAAGCGATGTTGTGTGAAAACTGTTTGCCACTGTCCGCAGCGGCAGGTGCAGAAGCCCCACCGCATATCGCCATTTCACAAATCCGCGATGTCATCTTCAATCAGCACAGCTTCTACCACATTTTGCTCTCAAGCTTCGCACCTCCGAGTAGAATCAAATGCCTAGCTTGCAGCAACGCATGTATGCATGCGGGCCGGAATCTGTCCGACTTGAGGTGAATCTTCTTCGCCGCAATTTAACAAACAAACAAATCGCAACCCTGGAGTCTGCGTCGTCCACATGTATGGTATAGAGCTGCACTAGAACACGAATCATTGGGACCTGCAGGATATGCTTCCGGACGTGTTTAGCCTACGGGATGGCTGCCGTACGTAGAGTCACCAGTGCATGAAATTGTTTCACGGCCGAAGCCTTCAAACCTTGTAACAAAACAGACGTCAACGATGCACACCATAGAACTTTTCATGGCTTTAGACCCATCCACGGCTTACTTTTGGTGGAGGTGTGAGCACTCTCCCGGGGAAGACCTGCAGTATACCTCTGCAAGGGCACCTTGTAGAATGATCAGAAATCCCAGTCCTTGCCGCGATCACCTTCCCTTGGACGGACATGATACGGCTAGAAACCCTTCGAATCTATTCTACGATTCTATATATATGAGGGCACAGACACCAACAGTCATTCACGAAGTGCAGGATAGCTGCTCGGTGCCAAACTGGTACTTGCAGACGTCGTGGGAAGCTGCCTGGTTGACTGTGGACCTGTGGCGGGTGCTACACCAGGACTCGTCATGACACTCCGGAATGAAAGATTACACGTGTTAGGCCGTGAGAGCACCTGGCCCAGCTGATCAGTATGATGCTATTCTTGAGAACATTAGGCATTGGCCTGAGATTGTATCCCTCATGTTGGTTGCCCGCTGAGCCCAGTGTGGGTCAAGATATGTCAAGATGGTCATGACAGTAGTGAGCAGGATGATGATGCGCGTACTTCCAGGCGGGTAGCTGCCTATGATTTGCTAGCATGTTGCAGAGTTTGCAGGGCCCTCATGTTGAAACTGCTTCTGATGGCTGTGTAGAAGCCTGAGAGGGAGCTACCCAAAGAGATGCATTTCCCTGCAAAACGCATCTGCATGCGTCTCCAGTCCTATGCAAAGACATGTCTAGGTGATCTCCATACAAGCCTAGTAAGATACTGAATTACAAGCGCCCTTCACATCTTCTTTTGGGGGTCTTGCTTCATGGCTGTCCAAGAAAGCCTGGTACCCAGTTTTACCCTTGGTGGGGCGATTCTGACAAAGGAAAGCCCATACAAATGAAAGACCGTCGAGTCGACTTCGCCCAAGACCTGTCTCTACGTGAACCTCACATGGGCATATGCCTGCCACAAAACCTTGCTGGAAGGAAGGCGGCACCTCTCGAATAATGGTGAATGTAATAAGAAAAGCAGTAATAACCGGGACAATGATAACAATAGCTGTAGGTCTACTGACAATCTTATAGTAAGAACAATCAAATTCAAACGGCAACCGTATTTTCAGTAGTCACACAAAATATAAAACCGATAATAACACTAAGCGTGTATATATAATACATCAGTACAATAACAACAAAAAGGGTACAGCAATACGCATGATACAAACCTGGAAATACAGAATACTTATACTGAAAATACTGATGCCAGGTATAACATTTCTCTGAGGGCCCCCGCGGGCACCCGAAGTCCGCGCCTGCGCAGCGGAGCTGTCAAAAAAGAGGTTTCTCACAAGGGGCCGCCCTTATGGGCTCTAAGGATCCTTATAGGGGGATTATGGCGGTCCCTCATAGGGATTTTGAGAAACGCCCTTTTGGCCAAAGGCTGAAGGGATTGCGCCTGTCTAGTGAATACGGATACAAGCTTACGTATGATATTCAGGTTCAGGATGTCAGCCGTTATGATTTCCGACTGTCCTGTGTTTGGTCCACTAATCTGCTACCATTAAGGGAATCATGCTGCTGCAAGAGCCACTCTGATCCTTCGTTCGGACTGTGTCGGCCCAGTTCATGGCGATAACATATGCAAGACGCAACTTGCGAATAGCACTGGAGCAACCTGCAAGTCCAACAAGGACAAACACTCAGCATGGTTGAGCGTTCAAAGGATCTCTGCAAAGAGGCTGACAGCAATGGGACGCAAGATCATGGACCTATGCTGCTGGCATGTTAGGCAGCTATCCCTGTCTACTTGCTGAATCTTTCGTATGAGATCACAATGGCCAAAACTGCCAGAAGATTTGGAGATTTATTGTACAACCAGTATACCAGGATTCTGAAGGATCAACGTTCTGCACGTAGAAGCAACACTTTGCCCCCTCTCCTTTTAAACTTTTAGATTCAATGTCTCAACAATTCGGTTGCTTGTGGTGCGGGCTATATCCTCTATAGTAGTCTCTATATAATCCCCTATGTAACCACCCATTATGAAATCATAGCTCTTGTGGTGCGGGCATGTCTGTGGTCTGAATGGAGGCAGTTGGCCTCCTCGCAGGGTTTTGGCGGCGGCCTCAGGGCTCAGACAGTTTCACTGAGAGGCACCGAAGAGCCGCCCACACATGAACAAATTTGCTGTGTTGTATAGGGGTTATGGAAAAACATGGAAAATACTACATTAGAATAGGGTATATTGAGGGTATAGTAGGGAATCAGAGAATATACTAAATTATTTATCTATATGATCCCATACTCCCTTCTAAGAACCAGTAAGTAAATGGCGCCTGATATATGCCAATGAGCGGTGTAAGTAGGTCGAGTGAGTCATGAAGTCAGGGGATACAAATCCTCGTTGAAGCCTTGCTTGCCTCTTTTCTAATGCTGTATTGCCCCTTTGTGCCTCCTGGCTGAGACCCCGTAGCTCCTCATGAGTGAACATTGCTAGAACGGCTTCATGCGTCTGCAATGAGATGTGCTGCTCATTTGGGACAAGGAACCAAGATAGCCTAAGGTTCTACATTCTGGATATCACTGATGACTGATAACAATGCATTGCCAACAATAACAAGCCACTGCCAACCTGGACAAGAACGCTTCCTTAGGTTTCAAGTAGATGGTCAACGCATGCCATAACACCAAGAAAGTCGTTTACAATCCTTCCCGCCCCAGCCCAATGGACTTCCTGGCTCTTGGTAGGGAATAGGGGAATATGATCCCTGTATAATCCCTATATAATATATTCCCTCATTCCATACCCCAAACACTCTGTATTATATGTGGATGAAACAGGGATTTTGTTCCCTTGTTCCCTTGCGAATTGTCAGATGCATTGAAACTCTGCATCCTAGTCATGTTCTGGAAAATGGGCCTGATGGCAAGATAAGCTGCAAACTTTGCAGATGCAAAGCCCCCCTATGCCGAGTACAGTCATCTGGCCTCATGAGGGTGTGCAAGCGCTATCACAGGCGCAGATAGACAGAGCTGTAGACAGGCTGACTCCATTCCAAAAAAAAAACTTAGAACCAGTAAGTAGACTGACAAATCCTCCCGCTGACCTCGCTGACTGCCATCCGGCTGCTCGCAGCTCCAGCAGATCCCTCAACCTCAGGACACGCTAACAGTAACAGTAAGAAGAATAGTAATAGCAGTAGTAATAGCAATAATAATAGTGAGACTTATGGCAATAGCATAGTAATTCTATAAATAGTAATAGCAATAGTAGTAGTAAGAACAAAAGTAATAGCAATGGTAATAGTAGCCTCCGGGCCTCAGGAACCTGGGAGTCAGACAGGCGTCAGGCTTGCATTCTGGCCTGGCCCTAACACCAAGGCAACAAGATCACCAAACTGAAGGCGACAGTGAAAAAACGACAGCACAAGGCAATGATGATGAAGGTAAGCTGGTGGTAAGGTTCGCCATTGCCGGGATCCGTTTAGCCGGGTGTCTGCTATCCTGGCATTTGGTCTAACTAGATAGCTGTTGCTTCGCGTAACAATTCAGGACACTGAGTCCAAGATCCTGTCTGAGATGTTGAGCCGGCCCATCATGTCTGAATTGTTGGCAGGCAGGCGTTCTTGGCAATGCCAACGCGTGGCATCAAATTAAAAGACTGCGAGGGTCAAAGAAAGCTCGTCCTTGCAACTTAAAGAGTCCTCGCCGCATCCCGTTGCAGGTGTAAGACGTTTCTTGCTCGGAATGGATTTTGCTTGTCGAGTTGGGAATTTACTGTTGGGGTATAAAGTATAAAGACTGAAAAGGGAATCACACTAAGACTTCTTCAGGCTCAAGAAATATCAAGATTTATTGGTCTGCAGACTGAGCCGCAAGAATCGGAGCCGGAGGGGCAAAGATCCACTGGTGGACAATTCCTGGTATCTCAGATCACTGTGCATTGGGGGTGAAGAACTGAAGAACTAGAACGCGGTTCTGAGGCGCGCTTCAGTCGTAGTATACGCAGTATACTATAAGTGAATATGAAAGTATGCCACTTATCAGTGCAATACCAGTCGTCATCGACTCGAGCTTCCGTGCAAGCTGCAGGCTTGAGAAAACTTGATCCGGAAGCTGTTGCCACTGCGACCCACTGTCTCAAACGGAATATCCAGGCAGGGTGCGGTCTAGTTTGTGGGTACACCAGTCCGTTGACATTATGAAGCCCCTATATAATATATTTCCATATTCCCTGCTAAGAACCAGTAAGCTTTGAGACCTCCACCATGTTTTGTCTGGCCTCGATTTCTGCAAAGAGCTCCAGAAGCTGTGGCCTCAGCTGGAGTGTCAGGACGGTAGAGCCAACACTGTTGTAGTAGTAGTAGTAGTAGTAGTAGGCGCCCCCCCCTCCTAGGCACTACCGTTTTAGTAAAAATTCATTGTAGACAGGTTGGGGAAGGGTGGGGG
>CAJNIZ010034335.1:85733-100902 GCA_905231905.1 Symbiodinium pilosum
CCTGCCCTCG
This sequence comes from Symbiodinium pilosum, assembly GCA_905231905.1. Lineage (NCBI taxonomy): Eukaryota > Dinophyceae > Suessiales > Symbiodiniaceae > Symbiodinium > Symbiodinium pilosum. The sequence goes on from CAJNIZ010034335.1 coordinate 85,744, forward strand.
CCTGACAGCATGACAGACTCCTGAAATGCCTACTGCTTTTGCCTGCCAATCGCTCAGGGAATGGTAGATCTCACATGCGTGTGCTGGCGGAAATATCAAAAACGCTACAGCAGCCATACCTCCATTTTTTGCGGCAGACCAACCCTCTTAGCACCCAGACCAGTCTGTAACCGTGCCGTCGGTCCTCGCTCAATCTGGAGTTTCCACAGCCGAGCATCAAAACGCCGTGGGAGGGCTGCACGTACTCAGCAAACGTGTCCTGGCTCACATGGACTAATGGAAGGCTCAGTGCCATCATGGTCCCATGGTGGCCTATAAAGCAGGATCTCCAGTGTAAGGCAGTCACGTGTTGCAACGGCAGGGAATGGGATGCGCAAACCTCAAGCCCTGATTGCCCTTAACCTCCAGGAAACCCTGCCCGTGAGGTTTCACTAATATTGGGATAATGGGAAAATGGAAACTACTATAGTTACTATAGTATAGTGGGGGTTTATATGGATAATGGAAAAGAAAATGGAAACTACTATAATGGGTTATATGTCAAAGCCGGAGTTGCCTGATTTCCGGAGACTCGCAGATTGATCTTGTCACCGAAGCCCAGTGCTGCATTCAAAAATGCATCTTGGATTGCAACCCTCGTCGACCCTAAGCGAAGAGACATGTCAAACCTTATACCGCTAGTTGCCAAGCCCTCTCTCCACCTTGAACCCTTAACTTCCAAAAGACTGAACCACCAAGCCTTCCTCACCTTCCCCTCCAATCTAACAAGACCCGCCCAAAGGGCTCAAACACTTTTTTTCAGAAGCAAAAGGCTATATGAGGTTTCATGTTAGCTTGGGACCCTAAACCCTACACCCTCAGCCCTAAACCCGAAACATAGCAGCTCCATGTTCTTTTCCATTATCCTTATATAGCCCCTATATAGCCCCTATATAGCCCCTTTATATAACCCCTATAGAACCCTTATAGAATCCCATAGAACCCCTATAAAACCCAAATTAAAACCCCATTCAACCCCTATAGAATCCCTTTCTCACCATCCTTGAGACCGGCCCAGCGCTGGTACCAGTCGAAGGGCTCTGGATCTCGTGTGTAGCGCTCCTGCTACGCTTAAAGCCTGCCTGGATCTTTTACACATAAGACTAATACTATAGTAGTAACAAAAAAATAGTAAAACAAATAATTGGAACAAGTATAACAGTGTGAAATAGTGTGCACTGAGAAGTCTCCGTATGGGAGTTGGGGGCATGCTGTAGGGTCGTTAGCGCGTCGTTACCAGGAATTGCGCTGCACGGATTTTAGGAGCTTCAGGTCTTGGAGATTCTCAGCGACATTGCTTGGGGCACAAAGCCAGCAATGTCCCGACTTTTGCTATGGAAGGAGCACAGACCTGGATTAAGAATCGTGCTCAGCTTCGAAGCTTGCACTAGTTTGCCAACATGGTAGCAGTGTAGCTATTATAGTAGTTTCCATTTTCTTTTCCATTATCCTTATATAACCTCTAATAATAGTTTCATCATCCCTATACAATCCCTTATAGTGGTGTAGTGCTGCACTGCTAGTGATTGAATGATACTGCCGTTTTCCACGCTCCAGACCATTTAGGCAGGTGCTTCAAAAACCAAAAATCCTCAGGGACCTAATGGATCACCTACGGATATCAATATGATCCCACTAAGCCCCCGCAATTATATGATCCTGGAGTGGGGCACCCCTGTTTTGAGAAGCCCCTAGAAAGTCCTCCCAGTACTCGGCTTTCCCGTATTGAGCCATGGCCAAGTGAGCTTGGTGGGGGAGGCAAAGACACGTACAAAGCACACGCGAGGACAGACAGGCGCAAACCCCAAACACGCAGATGACCTAAAGCATTCAATAGCAAGTGCTACTTAAGCAGACACATCCAGCGCAGTCGCCGCGTGAGCTTGAACAGAGGAGGCTGCAAAGCGCAGAGCAAGTCAGGGCAAAGGACTGATTCTGGCGCAGTTCATGACGAAGTAAAAGCGCTTCAACCACATGAAAGCCATGAGCTTCTGCTGTTTTTGTTGCATTTCTGAGCCAGGCTCGTAGTTGCCAGCATCTTCTTCCTCCACGAACAACCTTAGGCCGATGGAGTAGGCCATTGGGCATCGTAACATGTAGGTCTTATGCGAAGCAGCACGTTGGTACCGGTTCCATGCTTGTTGTTCGAAGGTCTATTGATGCGTGGCGGTGCCGCAAGTGCGCAACGTAGCGGCTACCAAAGTTGCTAGACAAAGAGGCTTCTTCTCCTCCACATCTTGTGCTCTGGATGGTTGAGCAACTAGGTGGTCCACCGGCTACGTTGCGGGGCTGTCACATTAGATGGCCGGCAACGATGTGCAGCAGCAGCCAAATAAACAATTGCTAGTCGAAACAAACCAAGGAACATTTAATGGGCTGCGTCAGCCTCTATGTAGCATGTCGGCTGCACTCATGCAGTTTGAGACTGTATAGGGGGAGAGGCAGAAGGCGCCCTGAAAAAGGGATCGTTTTGATCTTGGCTCCCCTCCTAGGTCTTCCAACAGTAAGAGCCAGGCTGTGCGAAGCAGGTTCGGCACCTTGACGTGGCTGCTGCAATGCACATCATCCGACTGACTTGCAGGATGGCTCAAGTTCCCATGTGCCGCCCAGTGGCATTTCCATAAGCGAATGTTCAAAACCATCCTGCATGAGGGCAGGGCAGTGGCGAGCGCAGGAGTGAAATGCAGGCATCTTGATATCGAACTGATGGAGTGGGCCAAAGAGTGGGTCCCCTTAAGCTCGTTGTGAATTAGGTGTTGGGGCTGAGCACGGAAAGTATTATACCGTCAGGAGTCTAGAATATTCTAGAGATTCTAGAGTGGTCTTCACGCTATGGCACACCTGCTGTTCTGCTCTTCCCTGTAACAGTCTACTTCACACCTTGCACTCACGCGAGTTCCTTAACAGTAGTCAGTGAGTGTGCTGGGGCTACTGCTGCCCTCCCTACTGCTGCTACAGACCTGTCGGTGGCATGAAGCCACGTACCACGCCTCCTCCTCCTCCTCCTCCGCCTACAATATTCATATGAAGACGACTCCAACTGCTATCTTGCCTTTACAACTCTGCCCATCGGCCATCTTGCCTGGGTCCGCACATCCGCAGCCAGGCGAGCACAAAGATCTGCGTACATGGGCAAGAAGGGGTGCTGGACCTCAGCAAGGTGTCCGAAGGATGTACAGGAGCTCAGCTTGCAAGCAACTCAGCTTTAGTAGCTTTCCCCCTTGTGTGCACGTTGTGAAGGGACCTCTGCAGCCTCTCTAGGCTACGCTTACCTCAAAGCTCAAGGGAGACATGGTCGCTAGTTGCGTTGAATCATGAGAGTCTACCCATGGCCGTTGCATGCCCCGCGCTGCAAAGGAATGCTTCTGAATCGATCACATTTTGAGCTCGTCTCGACAGTTCAGGCCCAGCAGCTGCTCCGGGACTGGAACGAGGGCGATTCGCATGCCATGATCACCAAGAATACGAAGCTATATCGTCGAGCATAATTAGGCTGTTCATGAATTCATGGCTTCAGGATGGAGCGAGTTGATATCTCACTCAATAACCTGAATATGCAAAACCAGGATGTTGCTCTATCCACCGCGCGCCGTATTCGCCGCCCAGCCCCAGGTACATTGAAGTCTTCACTGCTTGCTCCGAAGGCTGGATAGGCTGGATGAAGGAAGGCTGAGGCAAGCACCAGCGCCTTGTCGAACACCTCTGCAAATCTGCTAGGTTAAAAAGTACAACAGCACAAGCAAAGCGGCTGCGATTGATGGTATAGCTTCAGCAGCCTTCTGCTTCTCATGCACACCTCACTCAAACTATGGCTCAACTATGCGCCTTGGCGCTTTCCTCCTCAAGAGGAGTTTGATCTAGGGATCTCATGTTCACCGATGCAAGTACCCGCAAGGCCTCTTCAAGCAGGATCTGCACATGGTCCTGGGTCCTGACGTGTGAGCGACAAGCAGCTTGATGGCATCACAGCCTGCAACTATCATGGCACGAACCTGGCTCAAGTTCTCCAGGCTCTTCTCGGGGTTTCCCAAAATTAGGGGTACCTTTGTGAGGGTCCCCATAACAGGTACAGTAATATAACATGTTGGAGCCTGTATTGGGTTCACCCGATTCATGGAACCACCTCTTAAAGCTTGGACAATCTCTTCAGATTTCGCAGAATGCCCGACCCCCATTGGCGGGCCTGATCCCAGAAGTCAGCTGCTCGTAAAGCAGCTGGAATTTCTCGAGGGTAAGCCTGGCTTCTCCAAGGTCATAAGATGCCAGCGAGTCACATTGCAAACTGCTTGTGTATCCCAAGATGAAGTAAAGCTACGTAGTTCCCTACAGGGAATGGCGAGGTTTGTGACAAAGGGCAACATGGATACAGACTACGATCGCTCGGGGATTTCGCTGTAGAGCTAGACTTCGAGGTGTGCAAGCCAGTAGGTTGTCTGTTGGTTGCAAGTCAGCCGGCAGCAGTTGGCATCGGATAGTGACTAGTGACCCTAGTTGAGGCCCACTTCTGCACATCTAAGCCAGAAAGGCCAACACAAAAGTGGCCGTTTCCTTCGAATGATTGGCCTTGAAGACAACACCTGAACACTGGAAAACGGTCACAGCTCCGTCTTCCTATACGTCCTCCTTGCAAAGTCGGAGGAATTCACAAGCCACTGAGGGACCAGCTTGTTCAGGATTGCCTCAGACTCAAATCGCATGGCTTCATATGGCATTGCTTGATGAGCGGACAGGTGGCCTGATATGGGAACAGACCTTGGCATGTCTACCCTGACTATTTGTAGTGAGGTATTGGTTATGGGTCTCCTCGGAAAGGGCTGTAATAACTGTAAGTTTAGCAGACCTGCACCTGGGCGCACGGCCCTGACAGATCTTGCGACAGCAACATTGGAGTCACTCCGGCAGCGTGGCAGAGGCCTCCCAAAGTTGTGTCGTTTACTTCGTTCAGGTGGAGGGTGAGCAATATGGTAGGAAAGGGAATTGCTTGCAGTAGTAACACCTATATGTCAATGATGGCAGAGAATGATAGCTGTCGAAAGGACGTAGGGACTGCTTTGACTTTCGGAACTTTCGGAGCAGTGCTGATGAAGGGTACGACTCAGGAGGATTTAGCATCTGATGATGTTTGATCCTGATACCAAAGGAACTCGGGTCCCTCCGAGGCTGTGCTTGGCCAACTTCAGTTCCGACATGGTATTACTGGGTTGCTGTTAATGAACTTACACTAAGTTACCATAACATGGGTATGTAGTAAGTAATATAGGGTTTCCTGATTATAGTAAAGAAACTTGTGTTCCTTAACAACGGCACAGATTGAGAAGTTCCATTACCATCGGGAAATCTTGACAAACATGTTGGTGAAGCGGAGGTTGATTCATGTCTCAGACTTTAATTTGCCAAATACCCGCAGCACAACTCTAAGCCTACCTCATGAAAGGCCATAAGCCATCAGCAAAACCCTGAAGTGTCTGTACTTGTCAACATGGAGCGGCGCGCACTTTTTGGCAACGAGACAAGCAACACGGCCCGTCTGTAGTTGTGCCTGTGTCTTGGATAATCCTCGCTTCTAAAGTCATGGCAATTCGAGCTGCGCAGACGAAAAGTCATGGCAATTCGAGCTGCTCAGACAAAAGGTATCCACCTTACCGTCGCACGGTCAGGCGGAGTACCCCACCTAAATGAAACGCTCAAATTTGATTGTGCCATCTTTGAGGTCCCGGGGCGACAAATAAAATGCTTGGCAAGAACCTCCAACATTGGCACCTACATATCTGTATGAGACTGCTGCTGCATAGGCTGCACGCAGATTAGCAATGATCAACCCCGGTCCATCCGAAACATGGAAGCCTGATTTTTCTGCAAAACTTTCCTTGCATGATCCCAACAAGACGTGATGCCATCAAAACGAACAATGCTGCTCTAGCATCAGTAAACGTCTCCATCAATCAGGGTTCATACACAGCCTCTGCAGCGGATTGAACTGCCCCTGACATGCAGTCTGTCAAATTGGGCGAGTTCAAAGATCACTTTCCGTTGCAAGCAGAAACGAATCCAGGCTCTTGCTCGAGTTTCTGCGCCTTCAGCAGGGCTTGAGGATGCAGCGCACAGAGTGCAAAGATCATCATGCTGGGCTTGCGATGCCCCACGCTGATGGAGCTGCGCGCTCGCCAAACAAACAGAATAACGGTACAGCAGCAGCAGCAGCAGCAGCAGCAGCAGCCCTAGGGTGCCGCTCAAGCGATGAAACTTCAAACACAAGAACTGCCTTTGTTGGACCGTTGCCTTATCATGCACTTCCTGGCCTCAGAGTTGGAAGGTGCTCAAAGGTCGTCTTTGTCAACCACGCCGCCTGCACCCGGCAGTGATGTATGCATGCGCCAAAACCAAGGACTCCCAGGAGCCCCTCAGCAATCCTATACTTAGAGCATTAATTAATGTTTATACAGAAATCCACGCGTCTTCAGCTAAGATGAAGGCTTGCGGCATCTTGTGGCCTAAGCATCCCATGTGGTGCTTCGGGATAAAAAAAAAAAAGAAAAGTGTGATGCCTGGAGTTTGGTTATCTGAAAGCTTCCAGTTTGGAGTTTGGGCTTTCAAGAAGTTTTGGTTAAGCATCAGAAGCATGGCAATGCCGGGCCTTCTGTGAACTGCGTGTACGAGTAAGTGGCATCTCGCTTATTCTTTGGCAAAGGTAGCTTGGACCTGGGCATTGGAGCTGCAGGATCTGCTGCAATGGCGGGAGCTGGAGCGGAAGTCGGCCTAATAGCGCTGCGTGGAGGATGTGCGTGCGGCAAAGCCGGTTTCTGAGTCGGGGCTGTGCTGGGCTGCCTGGCTGCTGCAGGCTGCGCAACCGGCTGGACAGCACGCATCTGCTGCCGCTGTGGAGGGGGCGGCGGAACCTGCTGCCGCTGTATTTGCTGTCGATGCATGTTTGCATGATCGGGCTGCTGCGGCGGCTGCTGCTGCTGAGGCACGTGTTGCTGATGCACAGGCTGCATATGTATGCGCTGCTGATCCAGATGCTGCTGAGTCAAATGTTGCAAATGCTGCTGCTGCTGCTGCTGCTGCTGCTGCTGCTGCTGCTGCTGCTGGCGGTGCATGTGCTGCTCAGGCCAATGCTGCTGCCGCATGTGCGGCTGCGGCATCACCTGTGGGTTCTGCATTTGCTGCTGCTCGAGCTGGCTAGGATGATGCATGGGCTCTTCGAATGGTGGCTGCCTGGCACGTGGCGGTGAGCTGGGACGGACCGCAAGGGCTAGCAGGTTGGCATCTGGCTGACCCGCTGGCTTCCCCATGGGGGCTGGGGGGTTTGCAGGCGGAGTGCCAGGGCAAGGAACCCCCCCGTCGAGGGGTTGCAGGTTCGGGGTGCCTGGCGCAGCTCCCAGCCCTACTGCTCCCGGGGTGCGGGGATTTGCGCCAGGGTGCTGGCGTTGTGGTGGTGCCTCTTCCTCCTCATCTGCATTCCATATATCTTCAGCCACATGCTCATGGAGCTCAGACTCGGTGAATTCTTTGTATCGCACGCAGCTGGCCCACTGAAATTCGGCCTCAGCACGATCCGGCAGCTCAAACCATCTTTGCTGGTTGTCGCTGAAGAAGGCCAAGCCTTTCGGTTCCTGACGCGCTGGTTGTATATATAAAACACATTGCAGCGACCTTGGGGCAAATTCAATGAAACACGCTGTGTAAAGCCATCTGCGCAACTCATGCTAGTAACAATGTCTTTCAAGTTCATTCCAAGTTGGGGGGGGGGTGCCTTAAATAACCAAAGAGAATTGCCAATGTATGTTGGGATTCATGTCTTTGTTGCAAGTAACAGCTTGCTTAGCCACTTGGCCAACTAAGACATGAAGGCTTCCCGGGCCTTTCATGTTTTCAACATCCCGAGAGAGGCTGATCCCTTCACATGAGCTAATCTGTCCTTGAGCAGATGATTAGCAGCAGTTCACAGTCGGTCCTGGATGCCACGTTGGATTTGCTCGAAGTTGTCATTTAACCAGTCCGACCGGTGCCTTCGATTGCCTGCGGGCGACTGCATCTCAAAGCTGGCAGAATCTACCCGTAACACCCTAGGGCTCCCAGTTACCTAAATAGTAGGTTACTAGGCTATGTAACTATAGGGTATATAGGACACAGGTCCCATTATTCAGGTAACTGGAGCCCTAGGGACACACAAAACATTATTGTCAAACGAATGTAAACGATTCTCAACGTACACTTTCGCCCCAAGGTGCAGAGCACGTAGTTCCGTCTCCGAGCGTGCCAGTAGAAGAACAGGTCTGTGCCCTACCGTGCCAAAACGGTTGACTGACTCCTCTGTTTGATCTGTTTTTAGCAGTGGGACCTACTCTTGAAAGCTGGACTCAACCGCCTGATTTTTTAGTATATTAAATCTATTCTCTTTTGTTAGACATTGATGCTGCTGCTTGCGGTGAACGAATCCTGCTGTTGTCTTGATCTGACATTAGAATCCACGCCTTCCAGAATGTCGGATTTCGCGGTGGGCCCCCAAGCTCCGGCGTAAGGCGGGTTTTGTCAAGCCTGCCGACAAAAATTGCCGTCTCTGCGTATCCGAAGTTTTCCAGTGCGAAAACACTTTACACAAGATAGGACCTGACCTAACTATGTGGGAGAAGGTTTTGCAGCGGGTCCATCTGTAAACCAAGGACCACACACTTCCTGAAAGCAAAGTTGGGGGCGAGTATTACACGCTAAGATAAAAATCTGGAGCCAAACCCTGTCTCTGGTAAAGTTCTCCTTCACAGTTCACCTGGCGAGACCGCATGGTGGTGCTTCGTGTCCGCTGCTTTCTCCCAAAAATCAACCACCTGCCAATGCCACTGTGCAGAAAAATATTGCAGCGGTTAGTGCTACAAGATTCGGACTTCCGGTGATCCAACCTACTCCTGTCACTGGGACCTGTAGAGGCCGTCGAGGTGGCGTTGCATGAAGCCTTCCACTTTGAAAGCTACTGGCGGCGGGCGCGGCGCGGGCTCGTCGGGTTTGGCCGTGCTTCCTGGGAAGTTCACGCTACAAAGATTCCGTTTTCGGATCCTCGGGAAGGTTTGAAAGTAGGAGCCGTCACCATGATGCATGTGCTTCTCTGCATGGGAGTCTCTCAAGCTGAGTGGTCCCCATAGCCGCCCGAATGATACAGTCTTCACTCTGGGAAGCACCCAGACAAGCTGCAAATTTGATCAGGAACCCCGATTATCCCAAAGAAGAGTCCTGGAAAGAAACACCTCTCCGAAGACTCTTGAATGATTTTCCCGAACCAGTGCCCTCCAATGGATTCATCCCCCAGTCCCAAACCCCAAACCACAGCAACTCCATAGATATTCCCTACATAGAGCTGCCCTGAAGGAGTCACAGGTCCTCTGAAGGCATCTGGAAGTTTCTCAAAACTACCCGAAAACATCTGTATTGGGAACCCAAACTCCCCAGGAATTCGGCCATACTCCTCTGACCTCTATTCAAAGGTTTGAAATGCCTGGGCCCCGTAGAAGCCTGAAAATCCTAACCCCTAAGCCTTTTATGATCCCTAATCCCAAACCTGTAGAGGCACTTCTATATGTCACTATGCATAAACGATTTTTCAGTTCAACAAAACAATTATAAAAACATGTGAACCCTTAACCTAAATAGGCAGTGGTTTCCGTTTCCATTTCCTTTTCCATAATCCCTGAAACATATGAGCTGTAGTCTAAAACTCCTAGTATCCACCTTCATACTCCCTGTAGTAGTCCCGTATAGAATTCCCTAAATACCCCCCTTTAAGGAGTTCAGACCCTAAACCCTACATCCTAAACCCTACATCATCCTCTATATACTCACCTTTAAGGAGTTTAGACTATAGCTCACATGATATGTCTCTCACTCCCTAAACCCTAAACCCAAAACCCTAAACCCTAAACCCTCACTCCTGGTATACCAAATACTTAGATCAGACAGGCGGCCAGATGCAGGTTCCCGCCTAGCCTGAAAGATGCAAAAAGGGAGGCTTTTGGGGAACCTCAGGGCTCCACAGAGGTTATAAGGCCTTAGGGATTAAGGTTTAGGATTTAAGGTTTAGGGTTTAGGATTTAAGGTTTTTTTTAAACCCCTCGGACCTTTTACGTCTGCACTAAGTGCAAGGGGAAGATCAGGTACGTCATGAGTCGACTTGCACTGGTCTGGAAATATGCACCTCTTACGGATGCACAAAGGAAAGGACAGATTCAATCTGTTCGCAGGATTTAAGGTTTAGGGTTTAAGGTTTAGGGTTTAGGATTTAAGGTTTAGGGTTTAAGTTTCAAGGTTTGGGAAGGATCTCTACTAGAACTTCCCAACGAGGATGGGTGGAGGGGTTCGGGCTTTGGGGCGTTCTGGCTCTTTGGTCTCTAGGGCTGCGGCTCCTGCCAGGCTCAGGCCAATAGCCAGACGGGACACTTCTCCCTGATCATAGAATGCATCCTAGCCGCTTTGGTCGCAAGTCATCCAGCAGCCGAAAGCTCATCCAGTATTGAGGGGCCAAAAGAAGTCTGTGAGATTAGATCAGAAAATATGATCTAGGAAAAGAGAGGAAGCTAACAATGTTCTAGTGATGTGCACTGTTTAGATGGTTCTCATGTAAGTTCTATTAACTTGAGCTATACCACCTTATGGAAGCAGTTAACTATAAGAAGCCCACGGATGGACTTATGCATCGTAAATCTCCTTTGGATCCTCGTACAGGACTTCCAACATACAAATCTTCTGAGCAACATACTTTTTTTGAAATCCCTTGAGAAACCAAGAAATTGTGCGAATCCCCCCAAGGTCTATCATGACCTTGGCTTCTAATCCTCTTGTTCTTTTACAGATCATCTTATCTTGGAGGATTTCAGGCCCCCGGAAACAGCATGATTGGGCGGGAGCGTGTTTAACCGGGGCGGATCCTTGAATTGAAGCTAGTCGATGGTGACTGCAAATTACCTCCGCAGCTGCTATTTAACTATACTGCAGAGCAATGATGGCTATCATTACCATCATTCTCCTCACAAATATGTTGTTTAAGTCCCTTCTGCGCTGGCAAGGGATTGTACGGAAACTCCGTGGTGAAGTAAAGGATGCTGGGAGGAGTAAGGAACATCTGCAACTCTTTGATACTAGCTTCATGCAGCCTTCTTCTGAGAATAAGACCCTTTAGGGGACTCGTAGTTGGAACCACGTAGTCTTCAGCCACTTGTGACGCATGAATGTGCCACATTGGGACCTTCTTCACCTTATATCGCCGCCATGTACCCTTGTATAACCCTTATCTATCCCTATACAAGACCTCTATAGGTCCTGTATATGAGCCATAGTCTGAACTCCTAGTATCCCCCTTAATAACCCCAATAGCAGTTCCTTACAATCCCCAATATAACCCCCCTTTAATAAAAGTATGGCTTATATAGTAAGCCCATATAACCCCTCCTAGTTCGTCCCTTGTGCGGCCTCCTTGCTTGGCCTGCTCTCAGAATCCTGCATCAACGCAGGCATTTGGGGGTTTCCCAGAATTAGGGGTACCATGTTGGGGGTCCCTAGGTCCTGTGAAGGGTCTGTAATGGGGTTCCCCCTATTTTGGGAAACTACCGTGTCATGTTCACCCCAGGTTGGGTTGCAAACTCGTACGACTGAAAATCTGACTCAACCGTGAGCGAGTCTCCTTGTTGGTTTCTTTGTCAATCTTGTCCTTGCGCTTTTTCTCGTTCTTCTCCTTTGTCACCTTTGCCTGATTGTGGGGCTCATCCTCACTCTGCTCAGAGAATATGTCGAATATGTCGAAATCCTCGATCAGAAATGTCTGCCCGCTATTTCTCGTCTGTGCTTGCTCCTTGCCTGCGCGGCTTTCATCCATCCTCTTTTTCTCCTTCTTCTCCGTCTTGTCCTTCTTCTCCTTCTTGTCCTTCTTATCCTTCTTCTCCTTCTTGTCCTTCTTCTCCTTTTCTTCCTCCTTCTGAACCTTCGATGAAAGGCCAAAAACATACAAGGTCTACACCTAATATTGAGGGTACCCAGAAAGGGATCATAATTTTTGCAACCACCCACATAGTCAGAGCTGAGTGGTTGGCTGACTTTTTTGGCTCCGTGGCAGAACCAACCGAAGCGCTTCTGCTGGCTGCCAGGGCCTCCTCTCTCTCTTTGCAGAGCTCGGCTCCCAAAGCTGCTCTCTCCTGAGACTCAGGTTCCCAATCTTGGACAAAAAAGGACCTGGGATCTTCAAAAAAATAGGTTCCTGGAGACATACCCCACTAGCTCCTATGATTGTTGCATGCCGCCAAACGGGGACAACTAATTTCGAAGATGTGGGCTGAAATTTGGCAGAATTCAGGCTAAGCTTCCTCCACCGGGGGCATTGCACTCTTCCATCGCCAAGGTATCGGTACCCCTGGCCTTGGCGGTGTTTAGGATTTAGGGTTTTTAGTTTAGTGTTTAGGGGTCTATGATTTCGGGGTTAGGGCTTAGTGTTCAAAATTTAGGATTTAGGGGTTCAGGGGTTTGGGGGTTTAGAGTTGAAAGGGTTAGCGGAGTCAATACCATTAACACCCATTCCCGAATTCATCCATGCACATCACCACCATCATTATTGTTGCTAGGGATTGGATTTAGGATTTAGGTATAACAGCTCTTGCTGCTACATATCAGATACATAAGAATTATGATTAGTTGCTGCTGGTTGCTTCATATGTGGCGTGAATTAGCAGCAGTACTAACGGTCGCGGTAGCAGTAACAAGCAGTATGGAAGTCATCGGGTGACGGGGAAATCTGTTGATTAAGGGTTTAGGGTTTAGGGTAACCCATGCTAACAATGCCCCGGAATCGGAAAATGGTCGTCTGTTCTGACCCCTGTACTCCTTGGTCCTTCGATAAACATGATGAATGATCGCCATGATGCGACAAGGCTACATGCGCCGACTTCCGACCGCTCGCCTGAGTTGTCTTTGTGTTCTTTTCAAATCTGCAGATGTCTTTTTCGCGCAGGGATCATGAGGACTTGCTGTAAATTGCTGTAGCGCATTTGAGAACAGCTACAAGATTTCAGCAAGCCCACAAGAATGCCCGAAGCATATAGTTGCATTTTTTTACCAATCCAAGAAGGACCTGGCCAAGTCTCACTAATGAAAGTGCACGGAAGCTTCCAGAATCGATATTCTGCGAGCCATGTTGGCCCGGCTTCCAAGCGCTCGTTGCACAAAGAATGTCCCCTCGAAGGGGCTTCCTTCCAACTTGTAGGAGCCCCATCCGCAGGGAAAGAGGTTCTAACTTGTGCTAGGGCTTATACGCTTTACTCTTCAGGGTTGAAACTTCTCAATCCGAAAGAATCAAAACTTGATTAAGATCGATTCTTGACATGTCCAAGGCTCACAGTGGGAAGGGATCGGTGGATGTGGTGGAGTTGACGACATGCTGCTCACGGCAACATGGAAACTTGCTCCCTAGTTGGCATCAGCCAGAGTTGAGCAATGCTATGACCTAGCACTGCGGTGTCTAAGAAGTTTCTTAGCAACCAACTGTCAACATCAGCGCGGCATCGCTTCATCTTAGTCACGTTGTTGTCCTAAGATCTGGCACATGATCGAGTTTTGCTCTTGACGCTACTCGCAGAGAGAACCTGCATAACAGCCCGTGGGAAACTCACACTGGCTTCATGTTTCACTTGACTGCGAATCCCTGAGCCGATCTCAGCCGAGTTGAGGGGGTTGATTTGGAGGGCCTATTCAATCACAATTTGCCCAACTTCAAGACAACTTGTAGTAGTTGCATGTTCTTTTCCATTACCCCTATATATAACCCCAATATGTAGTTTCCATTTTCTTTTTGGTGGTTTCTTAAAACAAGGGATCCTTAGGAGCCGCGGGGATTTGTTGGGACTACATGGAGCTGTGGTTGTTCCTATTTAAGAGGACATTGTTTTGCAAAAGCCAGAGTAAGCTGTATACCTGTGTAGCTGGAAAGGTAACACTCAGCGGGATGATGAGCGAACGGGCAAGACGAAGTGCGGTAGCAGCACTCTGAAAGAGCGAGGTTGATGAGCAATACTACTCACAGTGGCGAGTACCATCGCCGTACTAAAGATAGCCCGAACCATTAACAAGGTAATCACCATCATCATCAGCTAGACATCTTTTACTACAACCTCCATTGAATCCTCAGAAGGGACCTAGCTCGTTTCCTTCAACTCTGACGAAAAGAAGAACAGACCGCATAACCAGACAGAGGACAGGAGCCCCCTGTTGACAAAGCAGCCCGGGAGGCACTTACAGAGACTTTTACCAGTCTGGAAATGTCCGCAGGAAAGCCACACCTCATCTTCTAGGCAGAAATAATGAAGGCTGTGCGAAATTGCTGGTTTAAGAAAGTGCCCAGGGGCTTCTGAAAAGGTACCTGTGGTTTGGAGAGATCTGCAGATTGCCGCTGCAAGCTTTTCGTGAAGCCAAGGCCTTCGGCGACCTGGGCTGTCGTCCCCGACTCCTGGCCAACACTCAGAGTGGGGCCCCAATGCCCCCCAAAAACACCCCCTTAAAGTAATTCGAAGGACTCGCATAAAGTTTTTCAAGGGACCACAAGAAATCAAAACCACGCATGTGGTTCACTATCTAAACTCTGGGAAGCACGCCCTGGCACACAGCTAGTCTGAATGGAGTACTCGTTCCCTCGAATGCAGCTCTCTGCAGTCTTGCGCTATGTTGCAACTGCTGCACATAATGACTCACCTCGTTGCGGCTTCTCTTGATCTTAAATATCCTTGCCTATGAATCTTTGCAGTAAATTCCTGTGATTACATTACACTTATTGTAGGTCCATTGTAGGTTCTCATGGGAACCAGTTCGTTCACCCTCCTTAGATCCAAAGACAAGAAAAACAAGAGCAGCAAAAACACACCTCTGCAAGCAAAATCGGAGCAACCAACCGAGGCCCTAAACCTTTAGCCCTAACCACTTGAAGTCCACGACGTCTTCATCTTTTCGACATAACTCAACACGAGTCAGAGCTGCCAAAGTGCCCTCAAACTTCCTTCGTAGAAAACATGGACAGACTACATATGCTGAGGAGCCAGTCCTCATCCTCGCAATTCTTGCAACAGGTATCAGCCGAAATCCGCCGACCCCGCTCTGCGG
>CAJNIZ010034335.1:101002-114352 GCA_905231905.1 Symbiodinium pilosum
TACCAAATGCCACGAAGCGTCCCAAGCAAGACTTCTTTTATCATCTGGTGCCCCAGACACCACCCCGCTTCGAAAAGATTGTGAAAAGGCGAAGACCCCCTAGCCTCACTTCCTACCTGACAGAAATCTAATGTGTTACAGTACTCCCGGGAGGACCCCTCAATTTGCCCCTGTGCTGCAGCCGCCCCTTTGCGGGGTCGGCGGCAGCGGCGGCAGCCCTTAAATAATAGACATGACAGATTTGAAGCATATTGTTTGGGAAGTATTTGAAAGAGTCAAACCAATAATACTTTGTGGCAACCCGCGACTCGGTAGCAAATACTGGAGAAATCACCTTATACCATCCCTGGATCCCTCAACCCTAAACTCCAAGAACCGCCTCGGGACAAGTTCAGGCAGTTGCACCTGTTGCCTGTGGTTTGTCGAGGAGTGAAGTTACCTGAGAAATTCTGAAAGATCATCTCAGCCAAACCACATCCGGATAGGCCCGATGCAAGACTGCACTGCAAGGGATGTAGGTTCTGGCTTGGTCAAAATTTTCATGCGAGCTACTTGGCAACCACAATGGGCGCTACTGCGTAGTAGCAAAAACAATGATCCTGCTTGCTGCTCCCGATTACGCATCTCAGTACCGCAATCCAGCTCCAGATGTCAGAACCTTCCAGCTTCCTGCGAATATCGTCCACTTTTGAAACTGATTGGGCTCAATTGTTGAATCCCATGACACCTTGTCCAACTCGATCTAAACACCATGAACATCCCTTCTCTCGACGCCTGCTTAGATTTGTTGGGACTTT
Organism: Symbiodinium pilosum; assembly: GCA_905231905.1. Classification (NCBI taxonomy): domain Eukaryota; class Dinophyceae; order Suessiales; family Symbiodiniaceae; genus Symbiodinium; species Symbiodinium pilosum. Next base: position 101,800 of record CAJNIZ010034335.1, read on the forward strand.
ACGCTCCCAAACCCTTTCTTTGCTCCCACACAAGCAAAAGCTGAAGCCCGGGCAGGGCAAATGTCCAAAGTCTCAGGTACTTCCTGGCTGTGGCAATAATCCTCGACTTTGTGGAAGGGGGCCCTGCCCTGAAACCATACATCTTATTTATGTTTATTTCAAGGCCCCCAACCAAGGAATCCCCAACGAATAGGCTTGGGGATTCCAAATTCACATGGTCAGTAATTTGGTAAATTGGTGGGTGGGGTCATTGAGGGGTTGGGGTCTACGAAAGGTTGCGATAGGGTTGCCCTTAGGTTGCTAAGGAGACTTTACACACTAGCCAACTATTACAAACAGGGCCCTTCAGACTGCAATGCCTGTGATCGTTTTTGTGTACTGCAGCTAGCCGCTGGCAGATGATGTTGCTGTTGTTGCAGCTGCCCATGGTCGTGTGCGCTCCACCGCGCGCGATCGATTATGGAATTTCTGCATTGGTCCACCCAGCCGGGAAATGAAGTACCAATTACTGACAAAGCTCAGGCTGCAAGCGGGCAACACTTGCTCTGTTGAAAACGAAAACCCAGTAAACATCATTAATTTGACGAACCTTGTGGACCATCATGGATGACCCTTCCATTGAATACAACACGTTGTGACATGCTGACCACCCCAGTCCCGACAGACCTCGCAGCAGCTTGTCCCCTCGCTTGCCTTGGCACGCTCCGTTTGCTACAAATCAGGGAGTTTCCCTTTGTACCCTGAGGGGTTTGTGCCCTTGGGTTTGGGTCCCCAAACCATGGAATATTGCCCTGACTAGGGGTGTTTGGGACCCAAAGCCTAGGGCTACAAACACCAAAGGGTACAAACTTACAAACTTAAAGTCTTTGAGCAAACCACTGAGCACACTGGCTGCACATGTCTACCCCAGCACCCCACGTCACACGTTTTTTCGTGCCAACGGCGATCCTGCCAGTTGCCAACTACAAGCTCTGGAGACTACGGTGAATGCAAGACAATTTGTGCATGACAAGTGTCACATGGACCGCAACCTTCAAGTTGACGTGGCCTATCCTAAGGCCTGAGCTGTTTCCCACGCGAGGGAGGAAGCTGCATCCTGACACGGGGAGGGTTTCTACATGGCGAGTGTTGGGCTATTCTAATTAGCTTCACGTCAAACACCTAGGAAATCCCCATCGTCGATTTGGGCGAGTTCACTACGTGGTGGGCAATCAGAGGCGACAGCACGGGCTACTCAGGCGCAGCATGAGGCAGCCGCGCATTGAGATTTCCACGGACGATCAATGAAGCGATGAGTGAAATTCTGCTGGCCAACGTGGTACGGGCACAGCCAAACCTAGAAAAACATCAGCCGCAGCGCCTTTCACCACACACCTGTTAGCATTGCGACACGCAACGACAACACTCTTTGCGCTTCTCAAAGACAGGCGCTGAAACACTGAGCAACATGCTCTTTCAAACACAAGCATGTGGCGTTAACCTGCTAGGTTCGAGTCGCAGGCTGGGCCAGCTGTCGCATTACTGTCACATTGCAGAAAAGCTACTGTAACAAAGATGCTTACGTAAATCACGCAACTTAGCCTGCTTGACAACCTGACTGATCCATCGCAGGAAACTGTAAGAAAATGCCTATATTACCAGCACTCAATCTTCGTAACAGTCGATTGCGTCAGCAGCCTCCATCAGAATCTTGGCCACTGCCGCTGGGCTTTTCCCCTGGATTTGCGGTATCTTCATGATGACCTGCTGCGCGATGAAAGGGTGCGTGCAAGTCGTTATGGTAGGCGAGGATGTTGGCAATGGAGGCGTCCATGGCTCATTGGCCAGAATCGGCGTATCCTGCTGATAAGAATGGGTGGCATTGCCTTGGGCATGCTTTGGCCACATCGTCCAGTCTTGCCAGCCGTAGTAGTTGTTGTACCACTGCCACTGCCAGTTTCCATTGCCACAGTTGGAGCCAAAGTTGTAGCCGTGTTGGGGCCAGCGGTTCCAAACACTTTGATGGCATTGACGGCGAGGCATGGCTCCCGCGCTGTTCTGCAGAATTATCCGAAACTTGTGCCGGGCCAGGGGGAAGCAATCTTTGAGCAAAGTTCAGCCCTCCAAGAAGCAAAGCTTGCACGTGAGGCCCTGTGGTGACAAGGGTTTGCAGCCCCTGCATGTCAACCTCAGCAGACATCCCTGCCTCGGAGAGGGCATCCGAGTCACAGGCACCTGCGCCAAAACGAAGATGGAAGGTATCGCATACATTTTCGTGGCGAGATGGCAGTCTGGAAGGACAGAGGGAGTGGCTAGGAAGAATTGAACTGTCCTTCTGACAAATTATCTTGGGTATGGTCCACCACTCCTTGCGTGACCTTCTATGCAAGCATCTTTGCATGCCCAATATTCCAGCTTGCATCACTTGACTGCAGAGGGGCACTTTTCGGAATTAAGGCCCATGTCTTGACTATGTCACTAGGTGCAACTTTGGGGCCGATGATTCTGATGAACGTGCACATGGCCCATAAAACTTGAGGGGGACATTTCTAAAATGAGGACAAGAATGATGACTTGGGGATGCATTACAATGGAGTAGGTTAGGGGGACCCTAATTCCGAGAAATACCCACGTGAGCTCCGGGCCATCGTCTGTCGAGGGGCAGTGACGCTTCTCATCGTCACTCTCAAACTGGTGCGTGGCTTAGAGGCTGCACAGTTTACTGCACATGTGCTCTTTGTTAATAAAAGCTCACCTCCACATGATGACTATAGCCAGTATACTACCGTTGTGTGCATAGGTATATAGGTGTATGCGTGTATATGATACCGGCATATTCACTTGTAGGGTCATCATTCGTAGGGTATCATTCCGTTCTGCCTGCTAATTCACATATGATTTCTATCTGCTTTGCGACCGGGCATCTAGAGAGCAAACTGGGTACAAAGAAATGTCCACATGTTTCCTTCAGGGTCATGGGAAGTGTCCCCCTGAAAAGTTTGCGAGGCCTTCAAATGCGCGTTACTTCAGAAAGCGGAGCAACAGTTCGCGAGACCTTTACGTCGGGCACGATATGTCATGCTTCAAACTGCAGCCTCCAAAGCAGGTAAAGGTCTTGTGCTCGTGCACACGTAGGAACGGTACCTGCTCGCATCCTATGTAGAGGTTTTCCTCTGGCTGACCAAGAAGGATCCATTTCATGTTTGTTTGGCAGGCTAAGACCTGCATTTCCTACAAACCTCCTGATCGAAGGATCTGGAGCTTGGGAAGCTCAACCACGAGCGCCATCGTCCCGGAAATGACAGCCACTAATAGGCGACGCAGCACCAGCAACGCCTTGTTGAGATCGTCGCTGCTGCTGTTGCTGCGCGTAGACACCTTGCCGATAATGTCAGATTTTGCACAGGTCATCCTGCGAACTCAGACTACAGAAGCCAGCAATAATATCCCAGCATGCACAGTCAGGGTGCTCAGGGCAGCTAGTTCGCAGGCTACATGCCTGCAATGCACAGTTGGTGAGAACTGAATGCAACATGCAGCAAGCCTCTAACAATGCGAGGGTGCATCCTGGGGGAGCCTGGGAGGATAGGGAAGCTCTCCTCCGACCAAGGGCCTGGACAAAGATCGGCAACCCGATCTCACCTAGAATCCGTTTCACAAGGTGAAGATCTCCACCTGGTCTAGCTCTTGGTTGTAACATGCGGGAGTCTCTCCAAGATTCTCCAAGTAATCCCCATGACATGCTGAAAAAGGACTCCCAGAATCCCTTCCTAAGCCACATACATCCCCCAAGTCTGCAAGGCCACCTTTTTTGAGAAATCCTCATGTCTTGCCAGGCCCCGGGCACTCCAGTTGGAGACATAACGCAGAAGATGCTCCTCACGGAGGCCCTGCGCATTGAGGGTAAGTGGGTCAGCTCGGAAGGGGCGGGGATGAAGGCTAGTGAAACCCTGCGTAGTGCAACCCAGCTTCACATGATATGTACTTCTATAGGCCGCTTGTCCCGGGACCCCTTGCCCACCTTGTCGCATGACCGGTCTTTCTTTAACAAGCCCAATGTTTTTGGGCCCTACAATGATTTTGGGGCGGTTGGTGGCTTGATCAGCCAGAGGATGAAATCGCAGGAACTTCAAGGAACAGATGGGCGCAGGAAGAGCATGGGAAAGCCAGGTAACCAATCTTCATGTGAGCTGAAGCTGTTCATGCTGGAAACCCCCTCTACTGTTCTGGGGCTAGAGAGCGCAACGTGCGTGGCCAGCTCACACGCTCTGTAGAGCAGGCGTAACCCCGGAAACAAAAGCACCTGGAGCTCAGCATGGTATGTGCAGGAACCATCTGAAATGCAAGAAGCGCATAAGATTCAAGTAGATGTCATTTGATTTGCCTTCGGTCTTGCTGTCCGTTGCTTGAAGTCCATGTTGCACTGCCATGAGGTTTGCCCTGCGACAGAGAATTTCATCCAAAGGTTCAGGGCCGCCCCGATGCCCTTGTCTCTGAAGAGCATTCACATATAACATCTTCGCCACTTCGCGCCAATATACTATAGCAGTTTCCATTTTCTTTTCCACTATCCCTATATGACCCGTATATACCCAATATATCCCCAATATATCAAGCGGCACATCCTCCCAGCCTTGCCTTGTTCAGGGGTGTTGCGTCCAATGGACCATCGTCATGCAGTTTGCCTCAGGGGCGCTAGCGTAAGCAGGCATGGAGGTTGTCAAGCACAAGCTGCCAAGAAAACAATATACTACATAGTAGTTTCCATCTTCTTTTCCATTATCCCTATGTAACCCCAATACATTCCCTTGTCACCCTGTTTTCGTATGGTAGTTTCCATGTCCTTTCCATTTTCTCTTCCATTATCCCTCTCTTAATGCTATGATGTGTTAACATTATAGTTTCCGTTTTCTTTTCCATCATCCCCAGATAAACCTGTTCTCCAAATGCCAAAGACTCATTGGACCAGAGGTTGCAAGATCCATGCACTGGCTGTTTAGGATTCTATTTAGGGGGATATAGGGGGCGATATAGGGGATATATTCGGATAATGGAAAAGAAAATGGAAACTACAACAGTATCTAGACTGGGGACGCAGCCAGAACAGCCATGAACCGACCTGCAGTTTGGGGAAAGGTCTGGACAAAGAAGTAAGGTTGCCAATGTAGCTATGCAAACTCATAGGCTGAATAACTTATCGATGGGATGTTCAAGCCGTTTTGCTATCTGATCTGCTGCTGTACCTCAAGACTCAGGCAAGACAGGCCGTGTGCAGCTTTCGATAAAAGTCAACAAACTACACCGCAACTGCCAACGCGCTTTTGGGCTCTGTGTGGAGACTTAAATGAATGGCAGCATTAGATATTTGGCCTCTGGACACGTCAGCTGCGATCAGCTACAGACTCAGCCAAGTTGATCAATACATACAGCCCATCAGCATAAGAAGTCTTGGTTCAATGCTGTTTCTTTTCTGGCTCGCTCAGCAGCTGCACCCAGCCCCGAGGCCTCTCGGTAGCTGGGTAGTTCAGCATAGTTGCCATCTCCTTAACAGAACGTGGCCAATTTGCGACATCAAGGAGGGATCACTTGCACTTTCCGCCCTGCAGCCCTGTTTTAGGAACCAACGTATCAGCAGCGCTCAGTTCCTTAATGTGGCTGGCGCTGGCGGTGAGCGTGGGGAAGTGTAGGACCTGGTGTGGTAGGGAAGGCCCATTACTCTTCTAATCACTGGATGCTGCCCATGATAAGTGTCATAGACAGCACCCTTCTTGAAGGGAAAAGTGAACAATCACCACAATGGCGACATTTGGGCTTTGCTATTGGGATCCAATCTGGACTCATCCGGCATCTGCATGCAAGAGCCGCTGCGTGCCAGGCAGGCCTTATAAGGCCTGCAATACGAATAATTACATTCTCTTGTGGCAAACCCCCCTGCACTACCAATATAGTACCGCCATCCTCACAAGTCTCACTGCTCACACTTTGTAGCTTGAGGCTGGCAATGGGATTTCTATGGAAGTTCCTGCAGCAACAACTAGTTCGCAGCTCAGGGTCCCGCGGGGATAGCCGTCTGTAAGTCGTTTGTGTTTCGCAAAGTGATGTCGCTTGCTGTTTACCTGCAGGCTCTGTGAGCGTCAAACTCTCAATTTACGAAGAAACAAACAATGCTGAGGGCAATGCACACATATCGTAAACTGAGCTTCATAGCAAAAACTGCAGGAACCAAGAACAGGCAGTGCAAACGGCTGACAATCCTACACCCCAACGTCATCCTGAACAGAAGCTCATCTGTAAACACATCTCCTACAATCCTAGAACAAGGCATCATGTTCCGCACTGGCTGAGGGATGTTGAGCTGAGCTGTAACGGCGACAATCATTGTAGGAAGACAGTCAAAATCACAGCACCAGTATTTCTTGCTATTCCAAAATCAGAATGCGTACGCAGGGAATCGAATCGGTCCGTTTAGGTTGAGAGATGGTCTTGCCAAGGCACCTGTTGATATGAAGATCCACGAGAGCTGTCGAGGGTGATGCCAGCTGCAGCGCAATCAAGGCTGGGAGGCGTCACTTCACTACATAACCGACTCAAAAAAGGAAGTCCCAAGAAGGTGTGTGAACAAATTGCGGACTCCACCACGAAACCATGGTTGGAAGCCCACATGTAAGAATTCAAGGCTTCTGAGGCAGAACCTGCACTGACCTATAGCCCAAAAATCTCCATAGTCCTCATGCCAACATCTGCCATGTCTAAGAGAATAAGCAAACCTTCCTGCAAATAACAAGGGGCTCATGTCAGATCTGCGTCTAACACTGTCAAAGCTTGAGTTATGACGGCAACTACCACTGCAAACAAACAAGCCCAAAATGGGACCGAGAATTCGAGGAGAGCGAAAGCAGGCCCGGAACTTTGGCTGTCTCCAATTCTTCTGAACACCAGATTCCTATAATGATATTATTACAAACAATCATAATCTAGTAGCAATGGAAAAGAAATGCAAACTACAATTCATATATCAAGGGCACCAGTTCCCTTGCTAGGAAATTCCACGGAACCTCACATGGAAGATCCCCATGTTTGCGAGCTATTGGATCTCCAGCTACTGCAGAAATTTCGGAAGGTCTGTGAAAATGCAACCTCGCCCAGAATCAACAAACGGCCAGACTATAATATATTATGCTACAATATACTACAATATACTACAACAAACTAGAATATGCTATAATATCGTAGCGTATACGATAGTATACTATATAATATGCATTACCTGTGCGAGCAGCCAGGCCTCTGGGGAAATTGCTTCAGACTCGTTTAGCCTCGTGTTCACGTGAGCTCAGTAGTGCATTGATTGGCATTCTCAAAAGGCCTGGCAAAGCTTGTCAAAAACAACAGACCCCGCATTGCCCAAAGTATGATTCCGTCTCAAAAGCCTGAAGCAGGCAGAAAGAACTGAACCGCTACAAACTCGGACATGGATTCTGGTACCAGTACGAGTACGGGACTGTAGCTCACCACAAGGCGGCCGAGTTGCGGATGAGGATTGGTAGAATGTGGGACGGGTGAATGGACGGCTTACAAGTGACGGGCCGAATGGCAGCGGAAGGATGCAGCACCTACACCTAGGAGACCTAGGATGTAGGGTTTAGGATTCAGGATTGTGGGGTAACTTAATCAACAAAAAATCATGGATGATATGGCCATCTTCCTCAGGAGAGCTGTGGTATGTCGCAGACGGCTTCTGGCTGAGGCAGCAGTGGGGATTCCGGAACTTTGCCAGCGCTGCACGCAGAAGCTAACTGCACAACCCAGGCTTCTACATTGGCTACCCCATAGGCGATTGAGGGGTTTAGGAATTTTACACATTTTTACCCCACGGACTTCTGGCGTTTAGGGCTTCCAGTTTCCATGTCACTTGCCGTTGTCGTTTCATTTCGATTTCCCCTAACTGGTGTAATGTGCCCTTTTAGAGAGGGAGCGCCTTTTCTGATTGACTGCCAGCTTTGGCATGTTCCTCCTTGAGGTAAACTTCTGGGGGTCAGGCAAACCCAAATCACGATCTGCTAGGTATGGTTTGGGGTTAGTAAGGTCTTATTCTTGTTGAGGTGTTTGCCCGATTGCTCGCGCAATGCTACGAATTCCGCACTTCAGCGCCTGTCTGTGGGACATAAGGGGAATCCCAGCCTTTTTGGAGATACCCAAATGCATTGTGGCAGCCGGGCGCTGGCTATGCTGGACTATGTACTCATTTCGAGTTCGGGGTTCTCTGGTCGAGTTGTCCCCGCAAGCAAGATGATTCCATGTGATTCCCTGCAGTCGTCAGTTAGCTAACGATACTACCAGCAATATTCTCGCAAGTACTAGACACTTCAATTAGTGCGAGTGTATGCGTGCGCAAATTCACGAACTGCATAGGCTCTTCCTCTTCCTGCAGCTGGCTGCACAAGCATGCACTAACTTCTCTGCATGGAGTCGGACGGGGAATCCCAGGAAATCTACCAGGTAGCCCTGTCCTCTTTAAGGACGCGGTAGGTGCTACTCACTTGCCCTTCCCGTGGAGTCGGGGCAACGGTCTGATCATCAGCATCTGCTGGGCTTCAGTGATACAAGCTTCGAATATAACAACTATCTAAAAGGTTGGCATTTTGATTGCTAATCTCACAAGCTGCTTACAACGTTAGCTCCATGTCGGTAGAAGAAGCTGCCTCCACGGGAGTCTGAATCTGCATGACCCCCTACTCGGACATCACGGGCCCTGTCAAAGAAACGAGGGCAGGAACCTAGCTTAAGCACACACATGCCCAAGGTTTTGAGAGACAGGAGGGCGAACTACAAGGCCCGGTGCGGCTGATTCGACATGTGAGACGTCGCGCCACTCCCCTCCTGACATCAACCTCTGAGTATCACTGATGGCTGCAACTGTGCTACTGAAAGGTCAACATACCTCATTTGATAGCGTGCGGTGTGGCCTGTTGGACTAGGTAAGTGCAACAGGCACCGGTGAATGCAAGGCTGTCAAGTTTGAGTTTCAGTCACTGCAGCAGGATGTAGATTCGGGACTACGAAATGTCATGGAGGGGTCCGGAAGCATTGGTGAATTCTGACCCCCTTGGTTGGGCCGCTTGCATGTCCCGCAGGCCGGCATACATCTTGAACATCTTCCGCATGATACAGAACATATAGTAGTTTCCATTTTCTTTTCCATTATCCCCATAGAACCCCTATATAGACCCCATATAGTCCCTATGTAACCCCATTATAACCCCTGTATTTATAAGGAAAGTGAGTCAGGTGGCCAGTCATCAATGGCCAAGGCTCTCTGCTTACCAGCACGCTTCTTTGGGAGGATCTCAAGTCGCACAACAGCTATGGCATATATTCGACACGCACTGCTCTATGACAATCTGCAGTTAATTAAGCCATACCCTGGACAGCCATGAGGTGTTTTGAGTCAGGCAAAACATCACTCCAAAAAACACCCTACAAAACCATGCTGCACAGTCCTTCGCATAAGAACTAGGGAAAAAGATTTTTAGCATACCCCAGTCGAGCCGAATGGCGGGGTCACCTGCCACCAGGCTTTGAGCCTTGCACGAGATCGTCGTGGCCTGCGGCTCTGTGGGTTTACCGTTTTGTTTTTCATTGGGGATGTTCGGGTTGCCCTTTTTCGAGACCGTTCCGTTTGAGCGTTTTGGACGGTGGTTTTTCCGCCCATCTTTGTTTCCCCTTCCTTGGCAAACTATGCGAAGCTGTTGCTTTGAACCACAAGGCACTCTTGCTCTAGCTACCTGGCAGCTATCATTCATCCTATGCCTTTGAAGCACTCCATGCGAAGTTGGAAGTTCATGCGCGTTTGCAGCTAGGGAAGTAGGATAGCCACAGTTACAACGACGTTGAACCTGGATCTCCTACTCAAGGGGCCCAAATGTCGAAAACATCTTTTAGGGTATCACCTACCATGACTATGACCGAAGACATCTATTCCAGTCCCCTCCGCATTGCCACCTCAAACACATTCCTTAGGTGGACCCCCCACCCTGTAATAGCGGTACGGTGTAACAGGAATACAAGCACACCCTTATTACTGGGTGGGGTCCACCTAACACACTCCATCTCTTCAGGTGCTTGCGGTCAAGAGCGTCAACGGAATCAAAACTCAAAACCCGACGAGGACCAGCACGCCACACCTAGACACTAGACCAGCAGCCCACAGAAGCACACAAGTAAGATGATCTGATTCCATTTCGAGGTACATCAGATTCTGGACAAATCAGCCTGCTAGGTTGAACCTTACACTGAAAGGTCTTTGGGGGACCCACATTGAAGCATTGGATTGAAGCCTGGCAAGGTCTTCAAACACTTCGTTTCAGTGAGTGGAGCCCAGAAGCACCTGCCACAAGGCAGAATGAGCTTGGGCATTTGGGGTGGGAATGGGGGCGTCTCCTCAAATAGGATGTAGGGTCATTCCCTTGCAGCATCTCCCAAGCGGAACACACAGCCATGTAGTTACCCAGAATCAAAAAAAGATGGTCACCAGATAGATTCCTGGGTGATACATATGTTTTTGATTTCTGTCTCTTAGTGGTTGCAATAGTGATGCTAATAGGGATCGCTCATAATGGCATATGATGAAAGTACTCCTTGTGATATTGATGGCAGGTATACGAAGTAAACCTTGATACCACCAAAGCCGTATTGGCGATCGTCACGTTATACCAGGAAGCCAGCCAAACCTCAAGGAGCAAGATATGCTCAGCATTCATGAAAGGCCTGCTGCGAACAGATCTTTCCAATACATCAGCTACAGTCAATATCAACCAAATAAGCTATGGACATGGGCTCATTATTAGGGATTGTACTAAACTACAAGAAGGCTATTCGTGATAGCAGCTCACATGCGCCCAGAGACGCTACGACTGCAAAGAACAAGATGTGCAAGCACCTTGCGGGTTGTAAGTAGGGAATAACGCAATATGATCCCCACATACTATGGGGATTTCCCAAAATTAGGGGTACCTTTCTTAGGAGTCCCAATAATAAGGATTATAGTATTTTGGGGTCTACATTGGGGTCCCCTATTTTGGGAAAGTACCCTATATTCCTTATTCCACCTCCTGGTAAGGCAAACGTGCCGGGAGCCGGCGCTTTCCCAAACAGACTTGTGCCATAGTCCTTACGGACACCGGCCCTGCATCCTGTCCCCATAGACCCCTATGTCAACTCAGCTTCCATTTCATGACCAATTCTATTTTCCATGTGATTCTCCATTATTTCGAAATAATAATGTGAATATCTGTATGACTCTGACAAAGCCCTTGACTCTATGTCGACGCCATAACACTATGGTTGTTTCCATGTTCTTTTCCAGAATCCCTATTCAGCATAACTTCAATCATGCCATGGGCGCTGGCTGCTTGTAAGTATTCGGAGTCTCTGGACGAGCGTTACCGTTGCCATTGCAGTGTTGTCTGCCTGGAACGACAAGCCATGGAACAGAACATGAGACTGCAACTCTGGGATCTGGGATTATATGGGGATAATGGAAAATAAATTGGAAACTGCTATAGTATAATAGGGTTATGTAGGGATTATATTCGGGTTATACTGGGGTTATATACGCCATGTTCTCAGAAGCCAGATTTGTATTTGATCTTTCCCTAAATAGGAGGACCCCAATAATATAGACCCCAAAATACAGTCCTTGTTATAAGTACCCCCAAAAAGGGGTACCCCTCATTCTGGGAACCCGCCCATTTTCAACAGCGTGCCCTGGTTGCTGCAACAGCTCATCAAGCAGAGCCGAGTGACGCTTGCGGTCGCGCTCGGCAAACTGATTTGCCTCACCTTGGGAGTTCAGATTTGGGACTTTCAGTCAAGAAAGTCGGGCAGGGCCAAACCCTATAAGACAGCTGGGCACATGCTCAGCTCCTTGTCACCTCATCCAAGGTCCCATTTTCCCTGAGCATCCCTTTAAGCTTTGCATATTCCCAGATTCTGTCGCTAAGGATGCCTGCCCATGCCCTTTCGAGCTTTGGTGTTTAACTTACACTCGTGGATTCCATACTCCACCTCACACGGCAGTGGTTGCCTCGCGAATGGTCACCAGTGACAAGAAACGACAAGGCTCACGCAACGCTAGCCCAAACCGCAGGAAGCCTGCGCGTTACAAATCCCCCAATCCCTAAACCCTCAACCGAAAATAGTAGTTTCCATTTTCTTTTCCACTATCCCAATAATGTTGGATCCTGATTAGATTAGTGTGGGGGGGCCCCCCCCCCGCCCCCCAAACAAGTATGGGACCCTATTTAGTGAGCCGTGGGGGGGCCCCCCCCCCAAACAATCCATGGTTTTTAGGTTTTAATTAACATTCAATAGGATGGATCAGGATCGGCTCGGATCCTAGGTTTAAATTAAATTCAATAGGATGGATCAGGATCGGCTCGGATCCTAGGTTTAATTTAAGTTCAATAGGATGGATCAGGATCGGCTCGGATCCTAGGTTTAATTTAAGTTCAATAGGATGGATCAACCTCGGCTCGGATCTTAGGCTTAAATTAAATTCAATAGGATGGATCAG
>CAJNIZ010034335.1:114452-136266 GCA_905231905.1 Symbiodinium pilosum
GGGACAGCTACACTACTTGAAGAATTGTGTTGAAGACTATGAAAAACATGCTCAAGGCTTAAACTGTGCTGCCTAGAGCCAACAAGATACAAGACATGCCTGCTCAAGAAGGATGCATTTCAGCAGGTACCCTTTTGGGGGCCCGGATAATAAGGACTATAGTATATTGGGGTCTATATTGGGGTACCCTAATTTTGGGAAACTATACGCACATGCCTAGTAGAGTTCAAGTCTGAGGGCAGCACCCAGCTTCTTACCCACAGCTGACTGGCCCATGCCGGACGGCCTTGGCTCCATATAAGCTGTAGTTTAAACTCCTTAAGGGGGCTTATATAAGGGATTGTATAGGGGACTACTATAGGGGTTATTAAGGACTATAGCTCATATCGTGATTGTGGTTGTGCCTACTACTACTATGACCTTGACGACGATCTGTTGCTGTTGTTAATATTTGGGCTTCAGCTTTCGGATTGGCTTAGGTTTTGAAGGTTGATGGTTTAGAGTTCAAGGTTGGAGGTTTAGAGTCTGGAGCTTACTCTCGCCAAGCTAGCATGAAACCCTGAAAATTGTCGGTTACCGACTACAATCCCTTGAAAAGATAACTACGCACAGGGCTACATGGGCTACATTTCATTTTGAGGGATGGTACGGGGCTGCCTTGCTACAATCGCACTTTTCAAAGTGTGCGGCGGTTTCGGTCGACGCCGCTCCGCTGACCCAAAGATGCCTGGCATATGGCCAGGTGCAAACCTTATGAATGTAGGCACGTCCATGCGTATAATACTGTTTGAAGATCGCTACGAGCGTGTAAAATGTAAGGCTGTTGAGTATGGAAGGCTCAAGCGTTGGGAGCTCAGGGGCTCAGGGCCCCTTGAACCTTAAAACGAAGCACCCGTACGAGCTCTGCAACCTCAACCCACAGAGGTCCTGCTTAGACCTCAGAACGACACAGGACGCGGTGTCACCACTACGTATTATCTTTTTCTGGCCCAGTGCCCCATTCGGGCTTCAAAATGAGAATGGTCTACAGCTGTTAGAAGGATCTTCCTGCCGCAGCATAATTCCTGTGGTACATGTCTATAAGCATTGCGCTGTGCAGTCTCAACTTCTGCAGCCCATGGTTCTTGTGTATTGCTGGTCTTGGATGGTTCTTGTGTGTTGCTGGTCTTGGCGCCAATGCACAACAAAACACTCTGTTCGCAAAAGTGCGGCCAAAAAAAAAACACGGGATCATGCCTAATAATCCCTTGCCCTTGTCGGGTGACAGGTCCTGTGACCCTGCGACACACATGCCAGGCATGCGATCGCAGTCATCACGATTTTGGAGCTCAAGCGCGATTTCCTGGCGCACGGTCTGCAGCTGATTTGAACAGCACACTGCTTAACAACTGGCGACCCTTTCATACACGACCCCAAAGCTCCAAAAGCCTGAGATTTTCAGATGGGCAAACAAGCGCAAGTCGGGGCCGAGCCAAAACCTGCTTGCCTATTAAGATTCGTTGTGCTAAGCCATGTTGAATCCTCACCTGAACTCAATGAAGAGCGGTTGGAAATGGGATCAGAACCCTGAACTAACCCATCCGGCCTGAAGCCTCAGCCCCTTGGACCACAACTGCACTTGAGCCCAATGCCTTGAGGTCGCGGTCTTTGTTGAAGAGGGTAAGCTGGGCTTCCTGTCACGTGACAGCGCAAACTACAGGGCTTCGTCCGCAGGAATGGGAACCTTGACTGTGGAAAGTCTGCCTCTCGAAGCTGATGACCTTTCAGACCCCTTGGCGCAGGAATCCAACTCAAGCTATTTGAGGCTGGGCCGTCTAATGGCTTGGAGTCCAAAGAACCAAGCTCCCAAAATCCAATGACGAGAGGCTTCAGAAGTTGATACGATGACATACTACACCATACCTTAAGCATACCTTAGAACCGTCTGTTGCATTCTGGCATGCTGAACAGGGCACGAGAAAAGAGCCGGCCTTCAAGAGCTCAAATAGTAGTTTATGAAAACAGGTGGACCCCGATATAGACCCCAAAATAGTATGACCTTCTTATAGGGATTCCCCAAAAAGGGTACGCTTAATTTTGGGAAACCCTAAACCCTAGACCTGATATGTCCCTACATAGGCCCCATAAATCCCTTTAAAGGTACCCCTAATGTTTTCGGAAACCCCCAAAAGGGTATTCTTTGGGAAACCCCAAATAATCTCCCAGCCTGCAAGCGTTTCCGCTGGTCTGAGATCTGCTGGACATCTTCCTGGCATGCTTGCAGGATCCGACGGTAGTGCGGTTTAGGGTTTAGGGTTTAAGGTTTAGGGTTTAGGGTTTAATGCTTAGGGTTTAAGGTTTGGGGCTTAAGGTTGAGGGTTTAGAGTCTAGGTTTTAAGGTTTAGGTTAGCCTCCCCTAGTATGAGGGTCTCTGAAACTGGGCCTAAGGGACCCTAAGGAAATGTGAGCTATGGTCTAAAGTCCTAGTATCCCCCTAAGTAACCCGTATAATGCTCCCCTATGTAACCGGAGTTTAGACAAGAGCTCATGTGAGGGTAAGGGGATCATGCAGGTTCCTAGGACTCATCCAAACGAAAGGACATTTTGAGAGATGAGCCAAACTACGGAGCAGTTCTGAAGATGAGGTATCCTGTGTGAGAGTCAAAGTTAGGGACTGCTATCATGAGTATTACTACTATTGTTACTATGGCTATTACTATGTTTTTTACATTTTACTACTAATCCTAATATTCAATCTTATTCTTCTTATTGTCATTATTGCTATTATTCTTGGTTTTTCCAGGCCCTGATGCCTAGAAACTCCTGGATAAAAACCTGACTGGCTATCAAACGTGTCTCGCCTCCAATCTTTCTCAGTTCCGTGTTCTAGGGAGTGTTTAGGGCTTCGCAGCTAACAGGTTTGAACTGCAATTTTGGAGGACCACTGTTTGCCTCAAAAACGTTCCTGGCTATTTACTTCCATTGCTATGGAGGTTGCTTCCAAAAACGTCTCCCTGCTTAGAACGACTCAAGCAGGGAACCTGCGTGATCCCTATATGTCTCCAGTGTGCATGTCATGTTTCATCTTTTCTTCCACCTTATTCTCCATAATTCCCTAAGCCCTACAGATCCATACAGGGAGCTTAAAGCCCCGAATAAACCCCAAAATTAGGATGTAATCCTTACTCTAGCCACCCCCATCCTGGGAGCCCTAATCTGTGGCAACCCCCAAACATAGCTACACCATGAACGTTCCCTGTATGATCCCAGTTTCCGTGTCATTGTCCATTCTCCAAATAACAGGGTACAATTCAGGGATAGCCCTGACAAACCTAAACCTTTAACCGTCAACCCTTAACCCTAAGACCCTTAACCCTAAACCCTTAAACCTAAAACCTTACACCTGTAACCGGAAACCCTGAACTCTTAACCCTAAACCCTAAACCCTAAGACCCTTAACCCTAAACCCTAAACCCTGAAACCCTTAACCCTATAGAGGGAACCGGAAGCCCCAAGCAAGCCTCCCTACTCTCCCTGCTCGCAAAGCGCTTTGCCAGGCTGTTGTGCTCTGATTTCAACTCCTGCTCCTGCAGATGGGTGGTTGTCAAAAGTATGGTCCCTTTTGGGGTACCCTACATATTAGGTGCCGTATTTTAATAGGGATCCAAAAAAAAGGACCATAATTTTGACAACCACCCAGATGGGTTTAGGGTTTACGGTTTTGGATCGTTTTTCTCATAATTTGGAGTCGCTATAATAAGGGTTATAGTATTTGGGGGTCTGTATTAGGGTCCCCTTACTGATAGAAACTGCCTTCTGTTCCTGGCAAGTAGCTTAGTGGGGGTTAGCAAAAACATGGGAATATATAGGGGTTATATAGGGATAATGGGAAAGAAAATGGAAGCTACTACATTTTATAAGAGGATATATATGGGTGTGGGTATAGTAGGAAATATTGGAATACATTATATAGGGGTTATATAGGAATCATCTTCCTCTATACCCTGCTCAGAAACAGACAGATGGGGTCTTCTGGGTGTTTCCCACAATTTGGGGTCCCTATAACAAGGGTTATAGTGTTCGGGGGTCTATATTGGGGTCCCTACTTATGGAAACTAACTTCTGTTCCTAGCACTGGTACGGTTCTAGTGGAACTAGCCTACCAGCAGCACCGAGAGTAGTTGCAGCAGCAAATCTCTATAGCTCCTCCAGTAACTTGCCTGAAGTGGCAGGGCTGAAGAAATCCGCTGCCAGCAAAAGTCAGAGACGAATGAAAGAAAGCTGCTAACCCTCATTCTTTCAATGCACCGGCATCAAAAGCTGCACGGAGAAAATGTGCAAGGTTGAGAACAATTGTTCTGCATAGATTCCCAACTATGTGTCAGGTTCTTGTGGAATTACCAAAGCCAGGCTAGCCTGAGCAGGCACGTACAGGAATCCAACAACGAAGCATTCTAGCGTTCCAATTTCAATGATGAATGCAAACTCGAGTGGGAACGGCAACCGCCACTCCGCCGCCGCCGCCGGAGCCGCTGCCGACTATGTCCAGTAGTACTATTAGTAGCAGTAGCAGTAGCAGTGGCAGCAGTAGGAGGAGGAGGTCAGCAGCAGCAAAACAGTCCCCTGCATGCCACCTTGATGTTGTTGATCTCGCGTGCCGCTCGGAAGGCAGCGGCCAGGCGCCTGGCATTTGGGCTTTGGTGCCTTCTTGGGCTTCGTGCTGAAGAGCCTGGGTTATAGTCCCCCTAAAGTACATAGAATATGGGGTATATGGGGATCTTATTATAGTATAACCAAAGCCATGTTCTATCTACTTTAGGAGGACTATAGCTTCTGCGCCATCGATTATCGTCTAGGGCCTAGGGTATGTACGTTGCAAGTATGGGATTTCTTCCCATGCCCTCTTCTGAGTTGACACCGCATGTGAAGCGAGAGTCAAGAAGCTTGTCCAGCCGCTTTCTGAGGAAGATTCCGCATGTACCCTACCCCCAAGCAAAGAGCGCCAATCTTTTAGCTGCGGGAAGATACTGTTCATGGCCCAGAGACGTCGCCTCTGCTGCGCATTGCCTCCTTCCCAAGCTTCACGCACCGCATCTTCCTGGACAACGCGTGTGGCTACGTGGGTAGACCGGGGAGTTGAAAAAGCAAGACTGCACAGGTTGCTATACAATTCGAATATTTTGCATTGATGTAAAAGCACAACTGTATAGCAATTCAAACCGTGCAACCTGGAGATCGTCAGAAGCCTACTATTCCTACTCGCTGTGCTTGCTGACCCAAATGAGATGACAGCTTCAGCGGTCCAAGAATGTTATGCATGGTATGCCTGACAAGAAGGTAGCCACCCAACAAAGGAGCTTCTATACGAGTAGGGTAGGATCCCTCAAGTGAGTGCCAACTATATGCACTCGATCCACTTGACTTAAGATTTTCCAAGTGGTTCAACCCTGTAGAATTCCTAGGGAGGACGCCCAGAATCCGGGGGCCCTCGAAGCCCCCAACATAAGCAATAGCCTAAACTCCCAGTATCCCCCTTAAAAACCCGCTATATAATCCCTTATATACCCCCCCTTTGCGGACTTTGGAATCTAGCTCATATGCTAATAAGAATAATGGCCATAATACTAGTAATAATGGTAGTACCAATAATAGCAATATTCATAACCACTCAGCAACTGAAACTGTTGGGGTCCTTCATCTCCTTCCACCGCTCCTCAGTCTGCCGAATCTCCTCCTGGGCATCTGCCTCGAGTAGCGCTTCCGAAACATGGGTAGTTCCCCAAAAGAGGGGGGAACCAGAATATAGACCCCAAAATACTATAATCCTTATTAGTATTGGGACCCCACAAGGCTAAGGTACCCCCAATTTTGGGAAACTCCCGATTCTGGCTGTAAAGGCTATGCACCAAGACCAGATGTTTGAAGCAGTTTGGACCTAAGGATACGTTCCCAAGCCTCCAAACCCTCAGATCTTTTGCAAAATTTGGTTGATTTTGGAGGTTTTTTCAGTTCAGGCTGCTTGTTTCCAGCTGCTGTTCGCTGCCCGACCCCGCCACCCACGCCAGGTGCAGCCAAGCTTTCCGCCTCATCCTTTTTAAATAACAAGAACAATAACATTACCAACAACCATGAGAATAACAATATAGTAATAACAGTAATCTTAATGATCGTAGCAACAATCGTAATAATTCTCGCGTTTTTTGGTCCTGGTTACCCTTGGGACTAGCCTGAACTCCGGCCTTGACAATTTCAGCAATTCAGATTTGAGCTGTAGTGTAAACTCCTCCTAGCCCCTGAATAACGCCTTAAGTAGTCTGCTATATAATCCACTATATAACCCCCTTTTAGGAGTTTAGACTAGAGCTAATTTGCTTTTCCTCACTTTCACATTCTTCATCCTTGAGCAGGCTTAGCAGCTCCAGGAATTCAGCGCCATTGGCGATTCCCTCACTACACAAGGTCAAATCCAGCGCAACCCCTTAGGCCCCCTGCCAACTGCTGTGACAGCTTCTGCCTTTCCTCCTCAGCTTGACGCTCCACATCCGCCAGGCGTTCCTCTTCAGGGCAAGAAGGGGCCTGCAGATGTAGGGGTGATTCATGCCGAACCACCAAGACTAGGATCCAAATAACATGGCTTTAGTATACAGTCAGGTCCCACTTGTCTGGGCTGGGCTGACCAAATGTGCCTTACCGGCTTGGGGTGCCGGGCCTAGGGGCATTTGCGTGGTTGAGGGATGGCGGCGATGATTTAGTGCTTTGGGTTTAAATGCTTGCGGTCTAAAGCTTAAGGAGTGAGGGGTCGGAGGACAACAAAATTCTGATTTCTGATTGAATGGAGGCACTGATCTACTTCTGTGATCCGTGTCCTGCTTGCATAATGCCTCGTGTCTTTGGAACACTTCGTGGTAGCATGTTGACCGCTGTCACTTGCATGACTGTGTCTTTTTTTTTGTAACAACGGCATCTGTCGACAGCACTTGCTTATCGCACCCTGGTTCAACACGGGTCCTCCAGCTCAGCCCGGGTGGTCCTCAACCGCACCTCGAACTCCTCGCGCAGGCAGACCGGGACAAGTCGGCAATAGTGACAAGCAACCTAATTCAGCCCAATTCGCCTGAGTTCTGAGATTCTGATTTGATCCATCGCTCTCTACTACTCTTCATTGCCGTTCGAAACCCTTCGAATTGAGTTCATGAAGTGCTTTGCAGAACAAAGGGCACCTGTCGCTGTGCGTCGACGGCCGCCTCATGCTGAAGTGTGAAGGAAGGGCGCTTTGCACTGATTTGAAAATGGATTCCGGATGCAAGCGATACAGTAGGCGAAAGCAGGGTGCAAAGCACATAACGAGTCGCCACAGAATGAACGGAGCATGGCCGCAACTCGTCCGCTCTATTTCCCGACACAGCTTTGTACATAATGTTAGCTGGGAGCATGTCCGAGTGATGACAAAGCACACTGATCAACCTTCAAGCCAACCTCAGACTGTACACAACACAAGCTGCCAGCTGTGTTCAAGGCTGACTTCAAAGGACCTCACGGCTGGCTGGTCAGCCACCACTTCTGTGATCGGACACGATCTAGCTAAATTTTCAGAAGGCCTCACGTTGAAAAAAGGCCTCTCACTGCCTGTTTCTTGGCAAAACGGACTCCAGGGCTCTCAAGGCAGCTTCATCATCCTCAACGCTGAAACCTTTGCGGAAGGTGTCTCCTTCCACAGTGATCACGATGCACAGATGTCGGGGACCCATGGGCCACTCACGTACCCTGTCTGGAGCCCACCAAATGTTGTTCAGTGCCAATCCCCAGGCTTTCCGGCCGACTATCCCCAAGCCCAGTTCCTTGTCGGTGGTCCAAGAAACCGGCGCACCATCGCCGATATTGATCCTCATCTCGCTGCAAGACGGGAAGAAGTAGGACTTGATGGAGATGTGATCATCGAAGATCTCCACGAACTTGTCTTGATAAAGCGGCGTACTTGCCGGCATGTTGGAAGACGTCGAGCGGATGCGCACCGTCTGCCCAGGTGGAACGAATCTCGGATATGAGGTTTGAGCCAGAAGGCAGGCGACAGGCGTGTAAGCGTGTATGGCATCCCCTTGCCGGAACGCAAAATTTAACAGTCCTTGGGCAAGCACCGCGTGGTCCACCAGTAGCTGAGTCTTCTCATCGTGCCACAGAGACGCCTTGCCAATGCCAGGACGCACTCATGATCGGGGCAGCAGGGTGGGGGTAGGCGTTTGGAGCATTGAAGAAGCAGTATGACTTGGCAAGGACAAAACAAGCCCTTGTCCTCGCCATGCCCCCACCCCGCAGAAGTATTTCCAAGTGTCTGACAAGAACAGATCCCCAAAGTCATCGTTAAAATATTTGCTACCCACCCCTCCATGTGGGGGGGGGGGGGGCAAATATTTGTAGCATGGATGGACTTCAGCAGGATCTTATCTTGTTGCATAGGGCACTAGACAGGCAAGTCGTGCCCAGCTCTCAGAAGAATACAGACAATGCTCTGCAAATGCACCTTGTGATTCATGAGCACCTCCAGCGTAGCGATCTCACCTGAAAAGAGGCTTTCAGACGCAGGAGCGTAGATCCCTCCAAGCAGCCTCAGAAACCCCAAGAGAGTGCCGTGGCAGTAAGTATTGATCACCCCTTTCTTCGTTCGAACTTGCAGCGATGGAGTCTGCTGCCCTCTCGGGAACCCGTTCTCCCCATGTCAAGGCACGACTCATCCGTCCAGTCAGTTCAACAAAGGCTTGGAAGATCCCGGAAGGCAACCGGGCTGTAGGCAGCATCCTACCGCCTCCAAGATGACCTGTAGCTCCCCTCTTGTTCCACATGAGGCGACACCCTCCATCAGAGGATCCGGCCTTGATGCCGTTGCTTCTCCTGGAGGGGGCGTATTAAAGCTGTCGTGCTGCTTGCTGGAGGAATGGCACACCCAACAAGCGCTACAGGCACCTCCTCAACGAGACGCTCCGACTCCTGACCTCAATGAGACCAACAATAAGCGAGATGGGAAATGCAATGCACAGGCCACAATGAATACTGCTCCATGCTTGCGCTTCCGAGGCTTCGTTGAACATGTTTTGGCGTGGGTTTGCAGAAGAGCAATAACGCTCAGCCGAACAAGATGTCTAAATGCTTGCGGCTGGATCCTGCCCCACCCAGAGCACGTAGGATGAACATGTCTAAGATGTAAACGAATGCCTCCCCTGGGTCTTTAGCCAATAGGTCTTCAAACAGAACATGGTCATTTGGGATTCGCCGCTACCCTACTAAAGAGAAGTACGCGAGATCGATATAAGGCTTAACATGATCATAGTATAGCCACTCCTGCCAA
The DNA here is from genome assembly GCA_905231905.1 of Symbiodinium pilosum. Classification (NCBI taxonomy): domain Eukaryota; class Dinophyceae; order Suessiales; family Symbiodiniaceae; genus Symbiodinium; species Symbiodinium pilosum. The sequence goes on from CAJNIZ010034335.1 coordinate 123,772, forward strand.
CTGAGCAACGCCTTTCCTGCTTAAGCCAAGTAAATTAAATTGAATTCTTTTGGTAAAGTGCTACAACCAACAGCAGAAGATGATCTTGCTCAATATGGACTATACTACCCGAATTGAAATCACGACTAGAGGGATCTAGAGGGCTTCATATCCTGCACCCTAGACCCTCATCCCCTGCTTAAAGCCTGCTTCCTATCTATATAACCATACATGTCTATATCCCAAATCCCAAACCCTAATCCATTAACCCTACACCCCGCCATAAGGGTGAGGGCATTACCCAAGCTAAGCTCACAACGCAGCTCATCCCCCCGAGCACGCGCCTGACTTTACCCCATCAAGCGCATGCAGATGGAAGGGGCTCTGGAAAAGCAGAGCTATCATCTAAACTCCTAGTATCCCCTTAACTGACCCCTATGATACTCCCCTAAAAAAAGCCCTTTTAAGGAGGTTAGACTACGGCGCACATAGGGCTTTAAAGATCAGGTGTCAGAGGCTTTTTGGAGTTAAGGATTGTGATTTAGGGCTTCGGTGTTTCTCAAAACACTTTGGGACTGCGACGGGATTCGGGGGGCTCCCCATGAAGGATCTACTTGGGCAAGTATGCGATATCCCCGTACCAGGGTCGTGATGGAAATAACCCTCGAGTCCGAGTAGCCTTCGAGTATATGATGACTAGATTCACTGATAGTGGTAGAGCAGAAGCCGAGTTGAATTGTGGTCATTCGCTTAACAGCAGCCGCAGCAGCAGCAGCAGCAGCAGCAGCAGCAGCAGCACGAGGAAAATGCAAGTCTATGTTTAGGATTCATCTCGACATTCGCAACGCTTCTGTGCTTGCCACAATCGCAATGACAACGGCTGTGGGGTGCCATGAAGGTCTTATTCACTCGGGGGCTGCCAAGCGCTACGGGCCAGCAGCCAGCACTCATTCTGTCAACCGTTCTAAGCTTTCAAGCAGCATAGGACATACCCTGTTCGCAAAGATTACAACGGCATCAAACCCAAACAATCCCAGCAAAGGCAGCTCAGCTAACACGGCCCTCCCCCCCTTTAAAACAGCAGAGCCCTCAAACTTCAATCACCTTCCTGCTTTCGTGGCTTTCTGCTCCCAAACCTCTGCAAGCTGCTGTTGAAGCTGCAGAGCCTGTACAGGGCTATGTTTTGAGAGTCTTGAGGTAACCTAGGTCTCAGGGTTTGAAGGGCTGGGCTTGTTAGGCTTGTGACATTTAAGGGTTCGAGGATGGTATGATTTTAGGTTCAGCATTGTGAGCTTGATTTATCTAAGTCGACGGTATCAAATCCGAAGCTGGACAAGCATACAGCAGGGTTCTCGCTCATGAAGATTGGAATCTGGCAGGTGTTTTCGGCGTTGTGTGTCCACATCCAAGAAAAAGCGTGACCTCTCCAAAAAACGACACAGCCCTAGATGGCGTTTTCTCGACCCTTCGCAACTACACATCAGATGACCTCAACACGACGAGAAATGAGTGAACGACCTGAACCCGGATGCCGTCCCAACAAGCGCCAGGCTCAACCATGCCCTGAACACGACTTTATAGGACTTTACTCAACGCTCTCCATGCACATCAACATCACAGCCTGCCTTTGCAAACCCGCACATCAACAATCGCATGTGTCATGTACCCTCGTCTGTGTCTAGGGCGAGAACCATTGGCCACTAGCCATACGAATCCCCCGCAGTTCACTCGCAAGAGCGCAAGCCTTTCAGGACCCTAAACCTATGCCCGAGAAGCGGTTGCTACAAACACCTGGATCACAGTCTAAACTGTCTGCCCGCCCCGGGGCAAGAAAAAATCCTACATCTTGCGCCTCGGACTCCTGTTCCGTACGAAGTGCCTCGAGCTGCAACGAGAGTTCCTCCCGTAGCCTCCAACAGAGTGGTGAGACACAAGAAACGCGCTTACAAAGACAGAATTTGTCGGAGTCGCAGATGAAGGTGCTTGCCGGGTGTGAGTAGCAAATCCACTTCAAAGTGGCAAATTGAGCCGGCAGGTCTGCAGTTAGTGGTCTGTTAGCACTTGTTGCGCCATGGCATTGGGTTCTGGTAGTTCTCGCGCTTACGCGGCGAGATACTACGGTGTTGCAGGGGGCATGCAGCTTCCGACTGATGGACCTGGTCAATGCTTTCTCGACATGGTATGATTGCACGGATGCCTGACGTAAGCTTCCCACGTTATAGTGGGACCTCCAGCATGAAGGAACAGTCTGTGAGATCCGGCCTCTGCTCTGAAGCCTCCGATGCTTCGCGCAGCGTTTGTAGCTGCGTCTTTGCCTGTCGGAGCTTCTGGTAATGGAGCTTGGCAAACTGGCTGCTAGTACCTAATCCCTAAACCCTGAATCCCTGGACGGCAAGTCCTGTACGGGTTCTGGGTCTATGCTTTAAGATCTAGTTGCTGCATCAATGGCCTCCCTTTGCCAACTGCATCCCCCAAGTACAACCTTCCAGCTACATATGAGTACAGTAGTACAGTCCCCCGAAAAAGTAGATAGAATATGGGGTATATAACTACCTTTCTTGACCTCAATCAAACTCAGGATGCCCTCTACATTACTTTGGCAAACTCCTGCAGGAAGCCCGCGCTCTCCCAAACCCTAAACCCCAAAGGCCCGAACCCTAAAGCCACAACCCTCGTGGCTCCCATGTCAAGAGGTCGTAAAGTTCGAAACACGTCCTGGTGAGCTCGTCGCCACCTTCATCAGAGAAGCAGCACTCAACACCTGCTAGAGCCGCTTCGCGCATGCGTGTGAGGCTCAGACAGCCTTGGTGCCACCTGCAATCTTGCATCATCATCATCATCAGCTGATTGCAAAAGCCAGATTGGCCCACCATAGCCACATTGCCAGCTCGCTCGCAGGGCAGTTTGTTGGAGCCTAGACCCACGGCGAAAACACTTTGCGCTTCGCACAATCAAAGCCCAAGTTGACATCCGCTGCAGCGAGCGCTGTTCTGACGCAGCCTTTCACACAGAGCTTTCTTATTACAGTAACTCTAAGCCTTAACCCCTATATGCCCTAAACCCCGTATAACCCATACTCCTTAACAGTATCGGGCGCTAGCCGTATTACCTGGTTCAAACTTCAGCCGTCCCAACCTGCAGGGTTAAGTTTAGAGTTTAGTGTTTAGAAAACTCTAAGCCCTAAAACCGATCCAGCGGGCTGCCCTGTCCTACCTCTGGCTAGGAGGAGGAGGAGTAGTAGTAGTAGTAGTAGTAGCAGTGGTAGTAGTAGTAGTAGTTGTAGTAGTAGTAGTAGTAGGAGGAGGAGGAGGAATAATAGTAGAAGCAGTAGTAGTAGTAGTAGTAGTAGTACGTACGTACGTAGTAGCAGTAGTAGCAGTAGTAGCAGCAGCAGTAGTGGTAGGAGGAATAGTAGAGGTATTAGTAATAACAGTAGGCGTGTTGTAGGAGTAGTAGTCGTAATTATAGTAGAAGAAGAAGGAGTAGCAGCAGCAGCAGCGACACGTGACAGTACCAGACCTCAAGTTTTGGATATTACCTGGGACAACCGCCACCTCTAGCGCAGAGTCCCTACCGCCACCGGCCTCGTCTAGGAGGCCGTCTTTCAGCTTCAGCTCCTGCAAATGCAGGGTTCAATCGGAGCTAGTATATAGGGTATATATTGGGGTTATATACCGACAAAGGAAACGAAAATGGAAACCACTATAGTAGACTATAGTGGGTTATACGGAGTATATATTGGGGTTACATAGGGATAATGGAAAAGAAAATGGAAACCACTATATTATGTAGGCAATGTAGGGTATATATTGGGGTAGGATTCCTTCCCTACTACGAAAAAATTCTGGGCTTATCACTGGGTTGCAGGTTCGTTGGATTGTCAGGTGATTCCCGTAGGGTTTAGGGTTAGGGCAGCTGGCATGATGATCGCAATTAAGCCTCATCCAAACCCAAAACCAACTTTGATCAATCTTGTGATCTAAATCTCTACCAATCCGAACGACTGGGGGTCCATGTTTATAGATCTTGGGGCTTTGAATCTGGTATTGCTGCACTCTTCAGCGTTGCCTTCATGAGAAATGATGTTACTGCATCTATACACACGGTCCCTGCAGTCCCCAACAAAATGTGGAGAGTAATTGCGAAACACACTTGCCTCATGAACACTTGAATTCTGTTGGAGACCCTTGCAGCACCCTACTCTCAGCCCTGACCGAAATCAGAAACAGATCTCGACCCCCTGAAAAAAAGTCACCACCCTCCACCCTAAAACCCGAAATATACACACTCAGATTGAGATGTCTTCACCCAACGATTCCTGGGTCCGGCTCTCGAGGTCTGCCTCCAGGCCCAGCGTGCGCTGCTCCGCCTTGCAAATGTTCATCTTGATTTTCAAGAATGAACTTTGGATGTGTGTACATTAAAGCTGTCTACGCATGTACGCACACATATTCATGACTTCTCTCTGCTTTTCGACAAGCACAGTGCGAAAGAGTTGCCATAATATGACACGACTAGAAGTCATAGACATAAGACACTAACTCCCTCGCATCGGACTGAAGCAGCATGATTTGGATCATTCCGCGTGAGATGGCGACTTGCTGGTGCAGCCTCCAGAGAAATCCAGGACTTCGGTTGGAATCGTGGAATGATGGCACCGCTTCGAACAAGGCATCGCTTGCTCTTAAATACTGTTGGCAAAGGCGTAGGGCCTAGATCTGTTCTTGCTGAAAGTCCCTAATTCAAAAGGGGCGATCTGCAAGACAATGAATTGCAAGAGCTAAAGCCACTGCGTTAGAGCAGCACAAAACTGTGACCACTTATGGGTGTTTGGGGCAGCTGACCAAAGAAGAAGCATAGGCTCCCCCACTTGCTGCCCCTGTCCCGGCAAGATCTACCCAACCAAGCGTTTCCAAAGGTTCCCTCATATGCCTGCTTGAAGAATCCATCTTGAGGCAATCGAGCCCAGGAGGGGTGCCACAACTTTCAGAAACGCCTGTGCTGGCAAGATAGCTATGTCTCAAGAAGTCCATTTCCCCATGCGCCCCCAAACTTGGCGAGCCTTGTTGTAAGGACTCGCAAACAGGGACCTCTAGACTGAGACATCCTAAGTCCTAGAGCTGACAGTCGGTCTTCACGCAGCGTCTCCCGCTACCGCATTGGCCGCAGGCTTCCGGATGCCGAAGAAGCGCTCAACATTGAAGATGTGGGACGTCGGCGCCTCATCAAAGCAGAGCAACAGTGTTTTCAGAATGGGTCTCAAAGAGCAGCAGCAGCAGCAGAAGAAGAAGAATCCACCACATTAAACCAGCACGACTACTGAGAGAAGGATGAATGGTAGAAGAAATGGCAGGAGCATCTGCAGGAGCAGCGGTAGTAGCAGATAGTTGCAGCATGTAGCAGCAGAAGCAGCTGCTGTACCTGAGAGATGAAATTTAATATCCTGTGTTTCAGCAGGAATGAGAAAAAAAGTGGCCTCCGATGTGGTTTCACTTGCGTAGTACTCAGAGAACATCTGCTTGAAGTCATTGATATTCTCACGTCCGGTCTTCTGGAGTCGGCTGGGCGGCGATCCTGTGATCCAGAGGTAGACAGCCTCGGGCCAGGAGAGTTGCAAAGCCCGCTTGGCAATGAAGGGGTTCAGCGGGCCAAGCCCTGAGACGAAGGCGAAGACAGACATGGCCAGCAATGCGGCAACAAACTGACCTCCAATGTAGAGGCCAGTCACATCCTTGCCGCATTGAAAGACAGCCCTGGGGCCTAGGACCCGAGCAGGGTTCAGGGCGGCACCTGTGTACTGGCCACCGGAGCCCGCAGAGGCGAGAAGAGCAAGGCCCACAGCAAAGGGAGTGTGGCTGCCGTGGCCTGGCTTGGCCACACCACAAGCATAGACGCAAGAAATGAGGGTAAAGGTCATGACGCACTCCCAGCCGAAGACCTGGCCGTCCGTGACGTCTTTGATCACACTGCGGTCAAAGCAGCCTGGGCCTGTGGCCCCTGTGCCAATGAGGCTGCTAGCTCCAGGCACCAGCCCAGCTGTGACCCAGGCACCAACAATGGCTCCAATGATCTGGAGGGCAATGTAGATCACCGTGTGGATAACGGGGTAGAAGCCGCAAACAGCTGTGCTGAAGCTCACCGCAGGATTCAGGTGACCTCCGCTGATGTTGGCAGCCACGTAGATCCACACGGCCAAGGCGAAACCATTCACATATGGTGCGTACTCTGGAGCAGAAGTGCCCCCCAGTATCTGGAAGAACATCACGCCTACAAACTCCACCGCCAAGGACACCGCAAACTGGCGCGAAAACACCGACTTGTAGTTCGCGAAGACGCTGTCCTTGTCCACGGTGTCACTCATGGCTGGATGCTGAAGGGGCTCTCGGTGTCAACGGAGTGGCCTTCCAATCTGAACTACTTGCCGTCATTGAGCCATGGCAATGTGGCATGCCAACATCATGCAGACTGCCATGAGCATGACATGCTCAGACTTGTCTGTCCCATCATCCCTTTGTGTGCAAGCGCCGCTCCAACATGAAGCCTACAGGGCCTACATCACAAACCGCGCAGACTTCCAGGCTCAGTCCCTACAAGGCCTCCTCCGACTCCTTGTGGAGTGTGTCGCGAAGCTGGCGCGCCTGACTTCACTCCGGCAAGGGGAGGATCCTGTGAGACTGAATCTGGGCCGGCCTTAACTGAGAAGCCCAGCCTTGTTGGGATCCCAACTCTAGCCGTGTCGACAAGTTCTGCAAAAACACTCCAGTCTTGCATCCCACATCGTGGGATGTTGCTGCACAAGCCCTACATAAGAATACTAGGCCTGACAGTGCGACCTCCTGATAAACGAACTATATCTACCCGTCTAGTACGACCACCTCCATCACCGCCATCTGCAATTGCAAGCACAAATATCTAAAGTCGGACATACAAGTAGCACCGAATCAGTGGTCAACCCGAAGTTGCTGCCTAACCGTCTCAGGAGCCCAGGCCCCGATAGCCTCGGCCATAGCGACATCGAGAGCCTCCTGCACCTTTCGGCGCTCCTGAAGGACTTCGGGCTCTCAGCGTCATTTCCGCACACATTTTGCTAGTTAGAGGCCTTGCAGGTGGCGTAAACTATGAGACCGGCGTCGATAAAAATGGTGGGATCACGCTGGTAAGATGGATGATCACAATCTGCATCATGAATGCTTCTGAGCTTGAGGAAGCGCCTCATACAGCAGGAGCTAGCTACAAGTAGTAAATCGCAACCTCGCAACCATCCTACAGTGCACCGTGCTAGGCGGGCATGCATCCAGACAGAGGCCATCTTTTCTCGCTTTATGATCCGGATATCTATCATGACGACCTCGCGAGTAAGTCCGGGTTCTGAGAGACCCCACATGTATGTTGACAGTAGCTTCTACAAAGCGATTCCGGCCTTGCTACAGCGGTCCTGCAAGCCTGCTCTGGGAGTCATGGCCCTGAGACAACGTATATGACACATGCATCTCTCTGCTTAGAAGGGGAGATTCTCCACCCTAACCGGCTGCCCTTGGCCATGCCCGTCCTGCTCAGCGACCTTCGCCAGGTTGGAGCTGCTTTGCTGCTCCTCTTCCGGGCACGTGAAAGCAGGTCTGAAGGCGTTGGGTAGATTCGTCCGGCTCCCTGCAAGATGCCCCGAGATGTGTTTGAAGATCCCTCCTGATGATTGGCTTTGTACAATGTCAAGCCCAGCAACATCCCGGTCACCGCCCATGAATTGGCAAGCCCTGCTTCTCAAGCTTCGGAGAGCCTAGTGACAGAACACTATCCTACCAGGAGCTCCACAAATAGGTCTTTGACGCTCCTCTGGAAGAACCAGAACCTTCATGTGCCAACAGAAGTTTCTGGATACCAGGCCTAGACAAATGCGGTCGACACTACAACACACTGCAAGGAGGGTTTGGGCTCGGACCTGAAATAAGCTGATTGCGATACACAAGCTACGGTAATTAAGCGAGGCGTAGAAGTGTCAAACGTTCTCTATGCACTTGAGTGCATGTTCGTGCATGTCGTGTCCTCGGCACGCACACTCTGGGCTACCTGGCTCTCAGAGCTCACGGAGAAAATAACATGCAGACCCAAGCTGTCTGGATCGTGTTTGGCAGCAGCCCTGGTACTTCCAAGTGAGTGGAGTCACACACTGAGTCTGCTCGCGGGTCAAAATGCATTGGGCATCGAGGCTTGGCAAAAAGATCCTCAGCATTAGACTCAAAAACTCATGAACCATAAGCTATGTATGTCGGACTGATCGCTTCCCTCTAACCAGAAGCGGAAAACATAGCCGGACACGCCGTTTCGACCTTCTTCTCTGCCGCTGCAGCTCGTTCTGGAGCAAGTTAGAGAGAGGAACAGCTGCACTTATGATACTGGGCTCGTTGAATTTCAGCATCGGAGACTGTGAGAGCAACAGCAGCTAAATGGGTCAGCGGAAAGCATGAGCAACGCATGGTGTTGGCAGCATGCCCTTTCTGTGCTTGCTTGCGGAAGGCCTAGGCGAAAGGTTGAACACATGCATCAGAGATTTGTCGGTCCTGGCAAATGCCCTGTGAGCCGAACCCCACAACAACGAGTCCCGAAAATAGCATCCTCAAATCCTCATCTCCAAGCTGCTGCTAGTACTGCTGCTACTTCATAGTGCTACTGCAACGACCACGACGACCACCGCGACCACCACCGCCAGCGCCGCCGCTGCCACCACCACCGCCACCATCAGGAGGACTACCAGTGCTCTTGCTGCTACTATTACCGCTGCGGCTGGTAGTACTGGTACTACGACTGCTGCTAATGATGATGCTGCTGCATACTGCTACTCTTGCTCCCAGGGCCAGAGGCCAAAAGCCTAACACCTCAGGTTTCCACCTTTGGCAGCAGCTGCCGATTTCTCGGCAGAGGACGCCCGAGCCTGGAGTTCACGTCTGTTTGAGGCCTTTGGGGACCTAGACAGGGTTACGGCGCGTAATATGGGTTCACATGAAGGTGGGTTGGGGTGTATCGAGTATAGGGACAAGGCGACCGCATAGTGCTGCTGGGAGTTCACTCGTGGCCTTGGACTCTGGCGTTTCATTGGCGAACGCACATTAGTGCATTAGTGGAGTTGCTGTTCGGCTACAGCACGAACTAGGAGAACATTTTCAAACTAAAAAAGACTTTTTTAAAAAACAATGTTCTTGTATTCCTAGATGACCGCTGGTGTCTTGGTCACTTCAGTGCCCTCCTTTGCTTGCATGAGCATCCGATCGCAATCCTGGCCTACCTCTCCTTTAGCCCTTAAGAGTCTGTTTGACATTACTTTGCCTACAGTCATGGTCCTCTCTCAGAGTCAGAACGGTTGGTGATTCTGCTTTTCTGCAAACCCCTAACTTCGCCGAAGAGTGGGGTGTCCTACGCACCCATTACTACCCCATTACCAGTAAGCAGGATGCTGGCAATTCAGGCTTGCATGATTCTGCCGGTCGCGGGATCGCAGCCTTCTCTTGTACCTTGCGCTAAAGAAAATGAACCCACCCCTCCTTCCGTGTCACAAAGGCCGCGAAAGGGGGGAAATTCCCAGCCTCTGCCTCCGCCAGCTTGGTAGCGGCCTGATTGAGCAGCTTCGAAACCATACACAGATTACGGTACCAGGTGCAGTTCTGCGCAGGAAAATATTACGATGAGGTCCTCAGGAAAGGGGGAAACAGGCTGCCAGAGGCATGGACAGAGACTAGGTCCTCAGCAGGTCGAAAACATCCAGATTGGACCAGGCAGGGGATTCGTTGGTTTGCAGCAAGCTGCAGCTGAACTCTGAACATCCTTATGGCCTTCCTGTGCCTTTGGGCCACGTACACGGGACATCCTTGACTAAGTCTTGAAAAGCGAAGCCAAACTAAGCGAAAGTAAGCGTCCTTCACTTTTGTCGTGCTACGCCTCCTTGTGCTGGCTGGTAACCAGTGGGTTGCAGCCTGTGTCCCAACCATAGTGACCGTCACCATCACGATTGACGGATGCAACTTGAAAGCACTTAATAGGTCCTTCATAGATAATGGCGACGTAAGCTCAAGGCCCTGCAAAACAGACACAACAGCCAACCTGTTTCCCTCCGCCCAAAAACTCCCCAAACCCTACTGTACTCTGTCCACCGCTCCGGCCCCAAAGAAAACTGCCTGCGAGAGCTCGCGCTTTGTATCATCTAGCTTCTTGGTGGTGTCCTCAACCGACTTCTTGGCCTCCAGCACAGCTTTTGTGCTGCAATAGTGCGACGACTCCGGGTGCTTAGTTCTGTCCGACTGGCTCCATGCTCAACTATGTTCTCCTGCTTTTGCTTCGAGCCCGCAAGTGTCCCCGCACTGCGACGAGGGGATGACTTTCACCCAGCAGAAAGTGATGCACGGCCTGCGCGACTTCCTCCTTCTTTTTGACCAGCTCAGTTGTGTCCTGACAACAAGGCATACGCAAACGCTGTACAATTCGGATTCTGTCCTTCCAGACTGCAGCAAGCGACAAAGTGAAACAGTCAAATCAAGGTCGTGGGGCGCAGACTAGTCGGGCAACCCGGAAACTTGCCAGGCATGCTTGCCGATACGAGGTTCCGTATCCACAGAACTCCCTGCCCGTCGTGAGAACTCACTTAGCCTGGTACATGCCTAAATGTATGAGTGCCAATCAAATTGACAAGATGACTGCACTTTAGCAATAGCTGTGTACGACTACTATTACTAGTACTGTTGTACTATTACTAGTACTATTACTCTGTACTATTACTATTACTATTGCTATTGCTGTTACTTACTATTACTAAAGCTTGGCCAACCGTGTCCTTTTTGGCCTGCACCACGCGGACCTCCTTAACCTGGCAAAATGACGTGAGCTATCATCAACATAACCCAAATGCCTTAAAGGGGGTTATATGGGGGATTATATAGGGGAGTACTATAGGGGCTATGAAGGGGGATACTAGGAGTTTAGACTGTAACTCACATGTTCAAAGCAAGGGTCAAATGCTGTCCTGGGTGCTCGGTGGAGCTAGATACGCGATCATGAAAACATCCTCTTTCAGGTAAGGCTGAGTTGGAACACATCAAGAGTCTGCAGCAGATGCCTGTGCTTCTTGGAAAGTAAGCCTGACTCGTCCTGACTGATTGCGCACAACGCATATTACCAAGAAGTATCCACTTCAGCTAGAAACCTAAAAGGCATGGCGATTGGGTCGTGTCAAGATTCCGGGCAAGTGCCAACTCTTAAGGTTCCTCTGAAACATCCCCTACGCTAAACCACGGCAGCCTGCTGCCCCCAAGAAGCCCTTCCAAAGGCCTCGTGAATGCCTGGGCCCGTTCTAAGCTGACAAACAACTTGGAAGACCTCCTGCGCTCGCTGTTCTGCTGCAGCCTTCCACCTTTCAATTCGAGAATGTGGGCAGTCGGGAGGACAAGGGCTTGGATTTTGAAAGCAGATTATCTTTCAATTGCTGAATGGGTTCGAGCAAGGGGCTGGGGCTAAGCTTGCGGGAAGTCTAAACCCAACTAGGAGCAGGTTGGGTTTCTAGGGTGGGTGCCATGCTTGCATCCGCTTGCAGACCAAGCAGTGGGAGTGAATGCATGTCCACTGGTTTGAAAACTGCACCCTAAGCTGAAGTACTGAGGCTGTACGGAACTTGTCCCCATGAAACACTGTTTGAACTGAGGTCACCTGAGACCCCGAGTTCCCAAACCTGAAACCTGAAACCTTAACCTCCACAGCCAAGCCGTCAACCCCAAACCCTGAACCCCGAAACATGTGAAAGATCAAGGGGAGAAGACCGAGGACGTGACTCGAGAGCGTCCCGCTCAGCCTTCTGCACCGCTGCCCGCAACTTTTCCACCTGATTCAAGTTTGGGTTTGGAAAGGTTATGGACAAGGAGCACAAAGCTGGGTGAGAGCGGAGGAGCTCTGCGGCACTTGTGAAGGATGTGAGATCCTTCCTCAACCCGCCGAAGGTTAGCTTCGCCAGCATACTCTGATCCGAGCTGCCCATGAATGCCTTTATACTAGGGCATGTCGAAATTGAGGGCTGATGTTCAGGACAGCAGGAATACTTGAGATCCCTGGCTGGACTTGGTGAGGTGAGATCTTCATCTTTTGTTACAGAACCAAGTACACTACAGGGGTGTATATGGTGATAACAGAAATTAAACCGGAAGCTACTATAGGACTATAGGCATGTTGAGGTTATGTAGGGATAATGAAAAATTAAATCCGAACTATTATAGGAGCGAGCATTGGAATTGTGGACATCAGCTCAGGGATTCTACAGCCCTAAGTCTCTCACTTCTCGGGGTCTATTCTTGTAAACGACTTGTGTCCTTTCCTTCGCAGCCCGACTTTTCCCATCCAAACGGTTTTTCCCCAAAATCACGGTCCCAGTGTCCCAGGCATAAAGGTCCCATGATTTCGGGGAGGAGTAAACCCTAAGCCCTAAACCCTCAATGGTAGTTTCCATTTTCTTTTCCATTATCCTTATCCGCCGACCCCGCTCTGCGG
>CAJNIZ010034335.1:136366-148702 GCA_905231905.1 Symbiodinium pilosum
AGCGGCGGCAGCCCTTAAATATAACCACCAAAATTATCCCAGTAGAAAATTGCTTGGTGTTCTTTTTTGCTCGGTGCTCTCCACGGGGCACGGGCCTCCTTTGCCTTGGAGTCCAACGCAGTGTGGGCCTGGTTTCAAGGCGTACATAGGGGATACACAAGGTTTATATGAGGATAATGCAAAAGAAAATGGAAACTGCTATGATATAGTAAATATTGGGGTTATCATGTCTATATATGTATATATAGGGGATACCTTAGGATTACTATTACTGCTACTACTACTATCTACTGGGATTTTGCAAAATGAGATGGAACCTCCTATATTACATAGGGATTTATAGGGGATACATAGGGGATACGCAAAGGTTATATGAGGATGATGGAAGATAAATAGGAAACTACTACGGTATATGATACATTGGGATGATGGAAAAGAAAATGGAAATTACGATATAGGGCGTGTACTTGGAGGTCTAGGGGTACTGATAACCCAATGAAAAGGATTTTATGGGACTTGGGGGGCGGCATGTAACTGAGTTACACCTACAGTTGTTCTTGGGTTATAAGTTACAAGCCCTGGGCTTGGAAGTATGGGGCGTCGGGGCTGGAGCAATTTTAAAGCTCAGGTTTCTGGCGTGGGGTCTATAGCCCCCGTTAAGTAGATAGTATATGGGGTATATGGATCTTACTATAATATACCCAAAGCCATATTCTGTATCTTAAGGGGAGCTATAGGAATTTCGAAGAGCTCAGGGCTGGGGCTGGACGTCATGGACCTTACGAAGCCAGGGTCCTTGTTGACGGGGTCCTTTGAAAGCTTTTCGTAGGGAGACATCATTTGAGCCTCTAAGTTTTCTGGGGCGTACCTATACGGAGAGCATGTACCCATCATGGAAACTACTGGGGGTGTCACCCACCCATTTGAACCAGTGCCTTGGAGGGTGTTGGGGTTGTTGCATCTCTGCCTACGGGTACGGACCCCCGCCTGGAGAGCATGAGAGATCTGACCAGCAAAATAGCAAGCATGAAACGAATGCGCAGACCGGAAGAACTAATTAACATACTAAGTTTCACAAGGGAAGACTGGTACAGGTGGCGCCTCTTTCACATCGCTGTGAGCCTTGTCCGCAGCTTTGCGCATGTTCTCCACCTGCGTGCTCACTAGGCAGGTGGAGCGAAGACAGCTACCCCGCCCAGCTGATCCAGGGGCGGCGTGTACTTCAAACTGACTTGAATCCAAGATCCATTTCACTCCTTCTTCTGCGTAGCTTCCGAATGACTTCCTCAACATGTCTGCCGCAAACGATTGCAGCCCTCAAATGTAAACCAGAAGATGCTTGCATTTGGGTTCTGTCATATATGCTGGCAAGCTCTCCATGGTATGCTTCAGATGGACCTCGCTGCGGGCATGCTCCTTCTCCTGCAGGCAGCAACGTGGGCATACATGGGCTGTATACGGTAATAGAGAATAAACTGGAAAAGAAAATAGAAAATGAAATGGAAACTACTATTGAGGGTTTGGGGTCAACGTATGCTGCAGGCCATCACTTGAGATATGATCCGACACCCTGCGCGCGCAACCGGTTGCAATCTGTGTAAGGGAGTTTTTTGTACGTAATGTCTGTGGATGAAGACTTTGGCCTGAACGTTGTCTTTTGGTACATCCGAGGTGGCGTGATTGGACTGTACTCACAATCCCGCATAGCAAACCGTATAGGATCTCACATAACCCAGAGAAGATGCCTCCTCCTGTTGAGGGCCCTCTACAAGTTCGGATAAAGCATCACAGCGAAAGCAAGCACACCGTGAAATGGGCATGTCTCTTCATGAATTGCTAGATGCTTTGCTTCATCAATTGACCCCCAAAAGTGCGTTTCCATAATCGTGGGAGACCCAAGGAAGCTGAAGTCCTGCCGCAGCGACTCCATCTGCGCAGCGTATTGGCCTAGCTGGTCCAATGGAGGTTGGGGCTCTGGATGGCTCTGGATTCGCTTTGTTAGGGGGAGCAACAAAACGAGTGTTCTTTTGAAGGAGACTGGCAGGGGAAGGCACCAATAAACCCCAGTCATGCCTTTACAGCCTACTGACATGAAACTTCTCGACCGAAGCACACACAGCAAGTACTCGCTGGTGGTTAGAAGGGAATAAGGGAACATAATCCCTATGTGAAGATCTTCCCGTTATTCCTTACTAACCCCCAGGAAGACAATGTTCCAAGCAGCAAAATGTCAAGTCCGACCTGCTTACACCCTGCTCCCCTTTGCTGTCACCTTGAAACAATCAGGGCGACAGGCTTTTGTTCTTTTCGGCTTCTTCCATTGCCTGCATCAGGGTCGCAGGCAGAACAGTTTAAAAACAAATATGTATACATATAATGAGGAGAAGGACAAAACAGAGCCAAGGACAAAAGTAGCAGTAGCAGCAAATGATCATGAAAATGACGAGGTCATCAATCGCAATCCCGATGTAGGAATGAATCAACCGCCATCACGATCCTAGACCCTTGGGAGGATCTAGAAAGTAGAGCCCCCATAATGATACCTTATACTACTATTGGGTAATTGCTAAGAACCCTTCAAGGGGATCTACTTTCTGTCAGGGAATTTCCTTTGTACCCTTAGGGTTTGTACCCATGGGTTTGTGTCCCTAAACCATGGAATATGGCCTTTAATAAAGGGTATTCGGGGCCCAAAACCTTTTATTACAAACATTAAGGGTACAAACTTAAAGTCTTTGATTCTGGATCCGCCCAGGGGTCTGGGATTCTAAAAGCACACACGTTTTTTCCAGTGCATCGCTGCAAGCGGCTGCTAACTCTGGAAGCAGGCTCCAGCAGGCTGCTGTTTACATCAATATGAGCTATAGTCTAAACTCCTTAAAGGGGGTTATATGGGGGATAATATAGGGAATTACTATAGGGGTTATTAAGGGGGATACTAGGAGTTTAGACTATACCTCATATAAGCCTAATATACTACACTATACCCCAATATACAATAACCCCAATATAACCCCAATATAGCCCCAATACATGCATTCTGATGAGTGCTTACATGATTTGATTGCTCCTTCCATCACTTGCACGTAAAACACCCAGCTGGCACGTAAAACACCCAGCTGGCACGGTATCTCACTGGAGCTGAAGGTTTTTTGGATGTCAACATGCTCAAGATGTTCATACCGCGCCATTGAATTGCCTACTCACAGCATCAGAAAACCCAGCTAAGGTCCATGGAAGATTCAGTCAACGTTTGCAGCCAGCCAGCGTGAGCAAACGCTTCGGGCCACAGGAATCCAAGAGCCCAACCAGCGATATGGGAGTCCCCCATGAAGATGTAGGGCGAACATCCTGAACTACTAGATTCACTTTGAGCATCATGGCCGTAAAAGATGCCCTCTGGACTTACAGCCCCCTGTTAGTGGGTGCTCTGGACTAAGGTCATGCAGGATTTGAAGTATCAACGGTATGTCCTCTGCATTGTTCGAGTCCTAAAGCCCGAGTCTTGATCTCCATGCGCTGCATGTCTCCAGCCCAGACTGCCCTCTGAAATGGGAATCATGGTATGGCGGTATTTGGGAATACGGGGATATATGGGATCACATGGGCATGTATAGGGATGTATGGGGATACATATAGGGGGGTACATGGGGGCAGGTATTTGGGGATATCTAGGGTTTAGGGATTTAGTATCCTAGGGATGTTATAGGGTGAGACAAGTTACCTTAGCAGAGAATCAAATGGAAAAGAACCAGGAAATTACGTAAACCGTGTTTTAAGAAAACGCCAACAACAACTGGTCAGAATACTCCATAACGATAGCACCAGATTCGACCATTCTACATGCACAGGTGACTTCAGCTCCCCTTCGGGAGATTCCTTAGGCTGCGAAGGCACGGGCCCATGCATCGGCCCAAGTGGCCGAGCAGGGGAAAATCATCGAAGCAAACGGGGGCGGCATGGGCCAAGCTGCTTCTGTGCAGGGTTCAGGTTTTCGGTGTTCAGGGTTTAGGGGTTTAGGGTTTAGGGGTTGGGGGTTTAGGGAGGTGACTCTGGGTATACCCAAGTTTTCGATGTAGTTGAGGCACGGTTTTTCTGTTGTCTGGGCTACTGGTCATTGGAGAATTGGTGAATGTGTTTATCGTTTTCCAGGTTTCGGTGCGTGTGTTGACCTCATCGTTCAACTGAAACTGAGCATTGGCAGCTTCGCTCGCGCCCAACTTCCGGTATTCTTGATCTCATCTGATCTCTGAACCAATGTGGCATCAGCCCTGAGGCCAAACATCCGCGATGAGTGAGGATCCAATGACTCGCTCCAAGAGCGCTTGTTCAGTCTCTGGGCTGGCGGGAGATGACTTTACAACAATCTTGGCTGAGAAGGTTGGCCACGCAGTTGGCTGCGGGGCCGAAATCTGGCCTATTTGTTTAAAGACGGCACCTACCAAAAGAACAGGACACTTGAATTCAGGTCCACTCGGCTGCGTAGCTTTTCACATTGTACCAAGTCACCAAAGACTTCGGTGCACCTTGGAATGCATCATTTTTAGGCAGATGCGTCGGCACTGCCCAGCCAGCGAAAGCGCTCAGTTGGGCATCGGGGTGCCACAAGCAGCCTGAATCCTGCGGCGCAGCGACCATTACAATCACTGTTGGACTGGCTTGAAAACGGTTACTCTGTTCACCTGAGGAAGCTTCCCTAACTACATGCATGCTTTTTTTCCATGTGATTCTGCTCTATTCCCCCCAACAAATCCTAAACCCTGAGCCCTAAACCATAGTCAGAAGTCCGGGACTTTGGAGCTGTCCCCATGCATTGAACACGTGCCTAAGCCATAAGCAGGGGGCTTAGGGTACCGTTTTGGGGGTCCCTAGAATAAGGGATTATAATGATTGGGGATCTATCAGGGTCCCACACTTGTAGTCTTGTAGTATTATTAGAACTCTTACAATGATAGCTAATACTATTATTTGTACTATTACTACGATTAATATCATTGCTCTATGACTAATATGGAAACGACCAAGCCCCTGCGCTTGGCCTGTCTGGCGAGGCTGGCGGGTCCAGGCGGAACTCACGGCTGAGGCCGTTGTCGGCGCGGGCATAGCCTGTTTGAGCTGGCTGCTAAGCCCAGGGGGTATCTATGATTAATAAGGCGGTATAGAGGGTTTACAGCTTGGTTTCTTGTTTATAGGGCTCAGGGTCTAGGGCTTAGGAGGCTTCTCGTTTTTCTACTTTGAAAGGTCTAGAGTTTACTAGCCTGGGTTTTAGGATCCAGGACGCATGTGCGCGCTTTGGGACTTTTGACGCCCCATTGTCCGCCGCACCAGCGTGATGTAGACAATAATATTATGGATGCTGTTACTCATACGGACTCATACGTTTAGTTCCAAGGATAACAGCAATGCTATTCCATTCTCGCAAAATGATGCAGGAGGTAAACGGGGTACAGATTGAGTACAGAAGCTGCATCATGTTTTTTCTATCCTTGGCTTTCGAATGATGCTGAAGCTGACTGCTGGAAAAAACCTACAGCCATCTGCATCCCAAAGCACGATACTGTTAACCCCAATCCCCTAAGTTTGAAAGATGGACAGGCTGTCTCAGTCGAGGTGCCGATGGCATCCTTCACCTTGTGATGGAGGATTTGAGGACTTCCCAAAATGTTGGTCTTCTTGAGTTGGGGATCATTGGGCTACCTTATGCTACCTTGCTTTGGGTATTACATCATGGACACGAATGCGGTTTCTCACGTATGCAGCGTATCTCTGTAAAGCTTCGGCAGCTCCGAACAATCAACGAGCACCCCCATCAGTGCGTACCCTAAAGGCACTGGCTCAGTTCCTTGAATCAGGATCTCCAAGAAGGGACCCTTACATTACATTTTCAGAAGACATAACCCATTGGAGAGTCATACGGGTCAGAGATCCTGCCGAAACCATATGAATATGCCTCCAAAAAGGCCTTGTACAAATCACCGCACCCCAGCAAAAACACTGAGATCTTTGGCTACATGAACATCAAAAGCTGCCAATGTTGACGTGACGTCTCCTCCTCCAACTGTGGAAACACAAATACCTACCAATGCTGTTCCTGTATAGCTTTGACAGAACTAGGGCTCCGTGCTGCGTAAATATTACATTCACAACCTTTTTCCAAAATTTAGGCTCTCCTACAGTACCCAAACCAAATGCAGCGGGAGTTGCTGCGAAGAAAGTGGCACCGCCCAGCAGCATTGCCTGACAGGATTGACAGGAAAGAGAACACCCGGCATTATCATAAGGCAGTACCAACAAAGCTCATAACCAGCAACAATAGTGCAAAGAAGAACAAAAACAACAATGCTGAATGTCTTAAATGCTCTTGGTCAGGGGTGTTGCATGATGGACATTTCAATCTAAATGTCTGTTCTATGTGTAGTTGGCATAAGTCGAAAGCTCCGCATTGTCCCGAGCGTTTGCTGAACTTGTTGCTTGCTCTTGCAATTGCAGAGGCATTCAGCAAGCAGGTCGCTACGTCGTAAACCTGAAGGCATTCGAATACCAAAAGCCTTACAAGTATACCCTTTTTGAACTTTATCCAAGCTGAAAACACTACACAGCCCTCAGCCACCAAATGCCTTAAGTCTTTCAAACCCCAAGCTCCTAAATTATTGGACTACTGGGTTGCTGTTAAAGAACTTAAATTGAATTACGATAGCAAGCAAACCCTATTATTTACCATATACCCATGTTATGATATCTCAACTTAAATTCCTTAACAGCAAGCCAGATTATAACCTAAACCCTAAACTCCTAAAACCCTGAACCCCTAACCCCGAAATTCCTACACTAAAGCCTAAGCCCTAAACCCCTAAAGCCCTAAAGCCCTAAACCCCTAAAATCCTAAACCCCTCAACCCCTAAAATCCTAAAACCCTTAACCCCTAAAATCCATAAAACCCTAAAACCTAAACTAGGGCTTGAGTAAAGCCCTAACTCCCAAAAACGATTGAATTCAACCACTCCTCTGAGCCCGCGACCGGCTCCCCCGAAGCTTTGGAGCCCAGCACTGGCGCTGAGGGATCCTGAAAATTCCCACTGAAAACAAACCTTACTGGGGTTTAGGGTTTGGGGGTTTGGGGTTTAGGATGTTTTTAGGGATTAGGGTTTAGGGTGTTTTTAGGGATTAGGGTTTAGGGTTTGGGTTTCAGGGATTGTACCAATTCAGGCGATGGAATTGGTGAAATACTTCAAGCTGAGAAGGAGCGAGCGCTTTGAATACCGAGTAGCCGAGGCCGTCCACACATCACCACATGGCAAATCAAGTCATCTGAGCTGCTTTTGTCTAGAGATGAGTACATTACGTTGCAGGCTGGATTTTGGCTAACTGCGGTAACCGGGATGGAGTGCGAGATGAATGCAAAATAGAATAAATAATCTGGGCAGTCCTCGCACGGAAGAAGCTCCACCGTCAAACGCACCTTAGCACAGGTTTCTCAAACTTTGTCGTGAAAGAGGTGGTCGCTGTTGTCTTGGGAACATCTTCCCTCTTTGAATCAGTGCATGCGCCTTGCTGTTGCAATGGCAAAAACTTCAGACATGCCTACTTCCAAGATGGGCCACTCTTCACAGCCGTCACAGCTGGCTGCTCCCCGAATCATCAGTAACGCCACGCCAGCCTGTGGAAATCTAGGGAATCTGGGGCCACTGCAGGGATGTCTTGGCCACTGGGAATCTTGTAATCCTCGGTACATGTGCTCGCTGAAGGAAATAACAGTACTAGCTTGAAGCTTGATGGGTGGATGAAGCTCTGTCTGTGCTCAATGCAAAGTGTTACACATTTTGAGCTGTTTAACCAACCACAAGTCACACAGCAAGGGATGGGCACTGAGATGGCAAGAGGCCCAAGTGCCGCAGTTGATCAGTGCGCCGTCTGGTCCCCTCTTCTCCTGGTGATTGTTGCCACTTCGCACCCATTACACTGACTTTGAAGACAATGTCCTACAGCAGATTGCTGTGCATCCTGAAGTGGGGATCCCTTCTGTAACTTCTGCAACTCGCGCCCCCAAACGAAGGACCCTAAAAACAGAACTTCAAAGAGTGCCATCCTCCTCCAGCAAGCCGAAGCCCAACGCCTGGATGACGCAGCCCTGACACAAGCAGTCTTCAGACTGCGGACACCATGGATGATGCAGGGATGCACGAGGTGCCGCGGCAGGGATACCAGGTGCTGAGACTGTCAACTTGTCAGGTTCGCCAAGAAGCTGGAGATTCTATGAAGAACCAACTGTGGGATTGGGCTGGAATGTCACAGGATTCAAAATCCATGTTTGCAAGCTTATGGGCCTTTTGCCGGGAATTTCGGGTGACTGCTTCAAGCAACGACACGAGGAAATATAGGGTTACATGGAACTCACTTGGGAACAGTGGCTATGCGGACCACCATGCAGCTCCCAACAGCATGGGGCCCTTCTGGGCGCTTTTCAATGCTGATGGGGGCAAGTCTTGGGGACGCCCAACTTTTTGCCTTACACTCTTTCAAAGTCTTTCAAGGGCGAACGGGCCTGCTCGATCTCGTGGAGATTGTTGGTTGAGAAAGGAAGCATCAAGATACATGGCCCCACATCCCGTCCAAAAAGCACTTCGAAACTCCTGAGCCATAACCATATACCCCTATCAAAATATTATAGTTTCCTATGTCTTTTGCATTATTCCTGCATATCCCTATATATTCCCACTATATCCCTGTATTGTACCCAGGTCCGGGTAAACCTGGATGTGCACAGCTAGGTGCCAACCTGTAACTACGGAAGTATAGGGTTTTTTCCCAAGAAAGGGGAGCCTCACGCAGACCCCAAGATGCAAGCTTCATTGTTAAAGGTACCCCTCGCTTTGGGAAATGATAAGGACAGATTGTTGGAAACTCCCATAATTACGTTGGCTGCATGCAAACTTATCACATTGGAGACCCAATGTCCAAAGAACGTACTTTCTTGGGCTATGCCCAGGCCTCGATTTGACCAATGTCCACAGCCGGATTCAAACTCTTGCCGCAATCCTCGGAAACTTCTGAAACACAGGTTCCCCTTACCTACAAGACTTCTATGATGGTGATTCTAGGGATGGGGCTTGCGTTCCCAATTCTGCTCACCTCATGCATTTGACAGAGCAGCAGACTCCCGGTGAAGCTCCCATGTACTCAGCTCATGCTTCCTTGGAAATGGGGGAAACATGGGGAAATGGATGCCTGTAGCAAGCCAATCGCTGATCCCCATTCCCTCCTAAACTTGAGCAATTGTACTCAGGTCAGGTGTTTGCACAACTGCAAGACCAGGAGGCGTAGACGATGTCGAAGGACATCACCTCCAAACAGGCCGACGCACTCTTGCTTCAAAGCGCCCAGCTGAAGAAAAGGTTGAACGTGCTTGACACTGCCAACATGTGCCCCTCGTACCTTGAAGTTTTAAACTCTATATCCAAGTGGAGGGCGCTGAACCTTTAAATTTGTGACCAGCTTCCACACCACAAAGCTGTTTTGAAGCAGAGCTTGGGGCCCTGAAGGCCATCCAAAAGAAGTCTTTGCGGGCAATTGGGTGTGTGACAATCCAGGTGGGCGGGTCTCTCCAGGAGAGTCCTTGTACAAAGTATTCAAGGAGGAAAAGCTCATCATCGCTGCATGCAGTGGCAATTTTGTGAGAAACTCCTAAGTCGTGAATTCTCTGTTGCGTTGGGGTCCAGCTCGGTCCAGCTCCCGCGCGCGAGCAAGCACATTTACAAGTCATTGTCGGCTAAGTGGCTAAATTCGTCTAGATGTTGGGAAGCCTGGCCGCAAAGATCCGCAGAACTTGACAATCAAACCCCACAATCCCAAAGCCCACTGAAACCACTGCAAACCATCGCACCCACGACCTCAAAGCAGAAACACTGACGCGGCTGCTTAAGTGGCACCTGCGTCTCGCCGGTGAGCACATCAATCTCCACCTGGCCAGTGCAAACATCTGACATACTCGTGACAGTGGTTGCAAGGTCATCGACGAAACGTCTTGGCTCTTGTAGGCGGCTACATGCTGAATGACCGCAGCTCAAGGATGCTTGCCCGCGACTGTGCAAAGAGCCACTGCGAGCACATGCGGCTGCTTCAATCCGAAGCCCAAATCTACAGCTGAAATATTGACCAGCTGCATGTAATTACCCTCGCCCCTGAACACTCTGCGTGTAAGCAACCTCAGCGGCCAAACGGATCAGCCGGGCCCTGCTACAGATTTGACTTCTGTGGTCATCCACGTCTCACAGTCTCCAATATTCGCAAGGTCTTCATAAGACGGCCAAGTACGGAGCCTTTATGGTAAACGATGTGCCGCCTGCCAAAATGTGCAAAATGCCTAAGCTATCGGAGCCAACCCGCAAAAAAAGTCGGAAGGTTTCGTAGGGAATAAGGGAAGATGAATATAGAGCATATGGAGTAGATACGGACTGTGTTCCCTTTTTCCCCTACTAAGCGCCAGTAACTTCAGGGATTCAGGGAGATCCCCTCAGCTCTGCCCCGGCAGTCCAAGCCTGTGCACAGCCGGCGCTAAACAGCGAGTAGGCGGACCTTCAAGTCTGCTGGAATTGAGCCGCATGTGGGAGATTGCCCGAAAATTTGAGGTACTTGTGAGGTGCTTAAATCTGGAAGTTTACCTTCTTGGACAAATACAAATATGATCCTTTCGACCCTGAACTTGCCCGGTTCTCCTAGCGTATCCGTGACATATGGTGGGTTGCCAACGAGTCGTCGAACTCTGTTGGCATGCGCATGTTCTCTGCGGAGTTTTCCAAGTTGCGCGTCCTTCTTCTTTTCCTTGTACTGGGAATTTGACTACTTGCAAGGTAGACAAAGGGAGTTTTAAAGAAGACCCAACCCTTCCTCCACAACCTCTCTACCTTGTGTAGCAGAGATGCGACTTCGACACGTTCGTCTTTCCGGCCTGGGACACGGGCGGCTGAAATGCCAGGGGCAAACAAGCTTGGAACGCAAAAAAGGTCCTACTGGAAGACTTGAGGGCAAAGGTAAAATATTATTGCAAGTTCTGGCTTGCTTCAGACGATTACACATTCCTTGTCAAAGGCTTTCCAAGGCCGACTTTGACCGTCCCCCGGACAAACCTCGAGCCCCATCTGTGCTCGCCCTAGGAATCACAAGCCAGTACCCGGATGCCGCAGCAAGCGAAGATGCCATGGAGATTCCCATTTTATTTTTTTTGTAGTTCAAGACTGTGCCAGAGACGGATGAACCAGTCTAGAAGTCACAAAATGTCCCAAGCTCCTTGAATTGTCATTGAAGTTTTGGGGCTCCAGCCTGATATAGGTCAGCACCAGCTTTGTCCGCGTCGCTTACAACCTGGCAGCGAGCCATCCACAGAGGCAACGCTTCATATGATTGACTCTTCCAGGTCTCCATTTTTTGTTTGGGCGCTCTCATCCCCTTATTCACATCAGCAGTCGCACTGCTTCCTGGTCTTCGCTTCCTGGAACCCTGTATGCCCTGCATCCCGGCAGATCTGTGCCTGCGCCCATGTCTTGCCTGACTTGGTGTAGGGCGTGAGCTCCTGACAACAGAGGCACCATGACATCGACGCTGAGACAGGAAAGCGCTTGGACTTGGATTCAAGTGCACTTGAATTGCCATGGCCATAGCTCATAATGGGAATGAGTGAATTTGCAAATGCAGCAGTTCAGAATCAGGGGTCAAGCTTGGGTAGGAACAGACTGGCTTTGCATCCCGTCTCCTTCCGCAGCTTTTCGCCAGCATCCAGGATGGCGCTGACCTCCGCTTTTCTTGGACGGAATGGTGGCTGGGAGTACTCCACACATAGTAGCATCCTTGAAATGTCACGAAGCTTTAACCCCAATATGCCCTCTGTAATCATTCCATACACCCTACATCTTATCATCTGTATCCCCAAAACAATTTTGTCTCAGCCCAGGTACCACAGTCTCCGAAGTGCAGCTGCCGTAAGTGCCGGTGATGCCTACAGACATGTCCCGGTTTAGGGTTTAGGGGTTTTTGGGTTTACGATTTGAGGGATTAGGGTGTGCGGCTTAGGCTTACACGTCATACGAGGCGGATCCTCTCAATGGTTTGGGATGTTACACGGCAGATGGAGAATCAAACAGGAAATGGGAAGCTGAAACCAGAAACCGGGATTGTCTAGTGATTCATATCCATAAGAGGTTCCAATTTAATGGCGGATTCGGATTACAAAAGGGGGTCGTATTAGAGCGAAAATCAGCCCGAACGGAATAATAAAAAGGGGGTCGTATTAGAGCTAAATCCGAGCTGAACGGATTAATAACAACATAGGAACGGAATAGTGCA
>CAJNIZ010034335.1:148802-184702 GCA_905231905.1 Symbiodinium pilosum
GGGGGTTTTATAATCAGAACCCGCCATTAGGGGGTGCCTTCCAGCCTTCCGAATGGAATTAACAAAGCAAGGCTGCCCAACGCAGAAAACCCCAGACCAACCAAGGCACCCCTCAGAGCTTGAGATCCCAAGTACAATGAGAGGGCTGCCTTACGAATCGCAAGCCCAATAGTCAGCCGCCGACGGGGCAAGCGAGAAGCACCAAGAAGGTCCAGCACTTCGCTGAAGCCGCCCCGGTGAAATCTGCAATCCAAGAGCCTCGAACCCCACAAAGCCAAGCTTTCCCAACCCTCCAACTCCAAACGCCACAAACTCAAAAGACATCTCGTCCCCTCAGCCCTGAACATTCAAATGCCAAACACCCTTGGTGCCTGCCCAGCTGAAGTCAGCGGTGCTCTTTGGCATGCGCACTTGGATCTGGTCCATAGTGAAATCTGCCTGAGCTCATCCTACCCGTGCCAAATGGGATTCTTTAGGGATCGACTTCACCCTCAACTAGGCACGGGAAGGTTTCCATCCGACGGATCTGTCTGGCTTTGGGGTTTAGGGTTGCGGGCGTCCATCTTCGAAGTCTATTACAGGGGATTGTGCGCTTCAACGGCAAGGGCTTTAGTGAGCCAAAAATGCTTCATGGAGACCTAAACGTTACAGCAATGTAGTCTAGGGACAAGAGAGGCTGGGAATGTAGGCTAGTTCGTATGGTGTAGCCGGGGATGTGGCCTCCAGGCTCAACATGAACGACTGGACAGATGGATGGGGTCCATTCTCGCAAATCCTAAACTATGAATCCCTAAATTATGAACTGTTTTCCAGGCTTTTTTCCACAGAGCGGGTTTGGGATGCAAGAGAGCAGAAAGATCAAAAGCGCCTGGAACAACTGCTCCTTTCACCTGCAGCTAAGGTGAGGCTACGAGGACAATTCTCTTGCCTTGAGTGCGGGAAGCTGCGTCCTGATGTTTGCCCTGTACGTCTGTAGACACTGCAGACCTCATCCCGGGCCCCGGCCGCAAAACACGCCTACCCTCCAATGCTAAGTCCTCCTGAGCAATGTGTTATGACACTATAACTTGGGAACGTTACAAATCCGGTTAGGGTAGGTGTTATGACATTATAACTTGGGAACATTACAAATCCGGTTAGGGTATGGATGTTGAATGGTGTTAAAACGGTGGTTGCTGCCCTGCTGCCGCCACCTTCTTCAGTTCCATGGTCAAGGCCTGGATGGCCTTGGTGTCCATCCCTTGGCCCACCTGGAGCACTGCATGGACAGGAAGGCTCCAAACCTCTACTTAAGGGATATATGGGGATAATGGAAAAGAAGATGGAAAAAAAAAACACTACTACTACTACTACTACTTCTTCTTCTTCTTCCTCTTCTTCAAAATAGGATATACATCCGGGGTTATAGTAGGAAATGAGGGAATATACTATATAGGGATCATAATCTAGGGGGTATATTCCTTTATTTCCTACTAATCTCCATTAAGTCTAGGCTCCTTAGATAGGCTCACCTGAGCTTCATATATGTTTCGGGGATTCCTGCTGTCTCTGTACATCCCATTAAGATGAGTCTTAATTCCTAGCTCTTGACGACGGTTCAGTTGCACAGTTGCTTCCGAGCCTGCAGTCAAACAAATAACTATAGAAGTCTCTCAAAATCATCTGCATAGCATCCTTAGTTGAGAACCCAATTTTCTGCTAAAATCCGTAGAAATTCATGGAATGCCAAGATGCCTTGAAAACAGAAGGTGTGTTCTCTAAATCAAGGGCCCCTGTTGGTCATAGACTATCTTACGGTACCAAGTATTTAGGGATACCTAAATGAAGCCCTAATTTTGGGAACTACCCACAAGATTTGCAACGCAACCCCCTCGCCTCCAGCCCGCTGTGTTCCAAGACCACGGAGCCATCAGAGTTGACCCTGACACAGCTGTGTCTTCGGGGTTGCTGTTAAGGGACTTAGATAAAGTTAACATACTGGATATATATTAAACTAAAATCAAATTCCTAAGGAGCAACCCAGTCTTTCCCAACCCAATATAGCTCCAAAGGTTAGGATTCTGACCAACCAGTCACTGTAGGGACCTGAAGGTTGACCCAGCCATACTGCCCATATTCGTTCAGCTCTCTGCGCGCGTTACTTGTGGGAGCCTTGCCCTCTGGGCCTCATTGTTTCGTGCTTCTTGTTGTGCAGAGACGCGGAGGAGCGCATTCAGGAATTGTACTGTGCTATCCCTTGGGCATCATTCCCAAGCCGTAATCTACAAAGTTGCATCTTGAAACCCCCCGAAGCTACAGTCCCAGGGCGCCTGAGGTAGCATTTCTCGGTCCACTCTGAAGGAGGGAGCTTGTAGCGCGAGCCCATGCCTGGTAGCAACATTCAGACGGGTAAGAACGCTAGCAATCTGAAGCCAGCCATTTGCAACATCTGTGCCGTGCCTCCTCAATCCGCGCAGACTGGGGTCGCTGCACAACCCCCTAAATCGACCCCCCTCAGTGGCCTTCAGCCCACGAATTGCACGCCAAGGAGCAGTAGATGCCCCTCTTGCGATACCCTCAGCTAATTCCACATGGTGCAACTTCCTGGTGACATGAATCGCTGTGACCCATTTACTCAGGGAGTACCCTGGGCCCAGGACGGCACGTGTGGCCTGCAACATGAACACTCACTGAAGTGTTTTTGTAACTGTCCTGGACCATCGCATGCAATCGCTGCCTTTAGGCAGTAGAAGCCCGAAAAAAACACCGCATGGTGATCCAATCTTGCTGGTATTCAACGCATCGTTGCAGTTGGGGTTTCTGATATGCCCCGACCCTACTGTTACAATGTCACCTGCACGAGTGCTTCCAAATCCAAACCTTACCCAGGAGCTGTTTGCCGCGTTGAAGGACTTGATGGATGCTCGTGCCAAGTCAAAGTTGGACTTTGCCTTCCTCAAATATTTTAGGGTTTAGGGTTTAGGGGTTATACCTACCATGATGGAGAATCAAATGGAAAAGAAAATGGAAAATGACATGGAAACTGGGATAATATGGAGGGCTCTAGGTATAGGGGATATAGGGATATAGGTACCCATTGGGAAATTGGGGTTATATTGGGGTGATATGGGGATAGTGGAAAAGAGAATGCAAACGACTATAATGGGTTATATAGGGTTTTTTGGTTGGGGGTGGTGTATCCTGTTTAGACCAAGAAGGCAATGGGAATGTCCATACAGCTGCATGCTGAGTGGCCTGACCCCTGTAAGGCCTTTCCAACAAAAATCTGCCGGCAACATCAACAAGTTTAATCGAAGAATCCCGAAGCCGTGGGCTCTATACAAGGAACCCTGAAACCTGTCAACACTTGGATAAAAGCTGTACTCTAAACTAAAACTTGAACCCTAAACCCTAAAACCTAAACCCTAGAACCTATTCAAACCCTAAAACCTGAATCCAAAACCTTAAAACCCTGAACCCTAAACCCTAATCCCCAAACCCTCATTGGAAGATTCCATTATGAACAACTGCCCAGCTTCAAGGCTTGCCAGGCCTTCAGGGCACAGCAAGTCAACAGGACTTTGGCAGGCTTAGGGTTAAGGGGTTAAAGTTTTAGGGCTGAGGATTTAGGGATAAGGGTTTAGGGCTTAGGGTTTTTAGGGTTTAGGGATCAGATTTTAGGATTTAAGGATTCAAGTTTTAGGGTTCAGGGTTTGAGGATCAAGCATTAGTCTAGAGGTTTAGGGTTTTGGATCGGGTTCTGGGGTATAGAGTATACTGTAGAGTTAAGGGTTATAAGGGTATACTCTAGCAACCAGGCTTCGGTCGAAAAAAACGTCTAACTATCACAGAAACATCTTGGAAAAGCCTTGAAAATCCCTTGTCGCAGGCTGCCTAGACCACCAAAGGCTGCAGCGCAAGTTCTAGTAAATTCATGCAAAGCAGCACTATCACAATGCTCACGAAGACAGTATCGTACACACTTCCCTCATAATTTTGAAGCCGATAGTGATTGTGATGTATCGGATTCCATTCAGATGTAATGTAATGGTTCTTGCTTGATGGTTGCCATTATTACTAGTTTTCTCACTCATTGTGGTTGTGGCGGCCGCCGCAGTGACAAGAAGAATCATGGTGGCGGCAGCAGCAGCAGCAGCAGCAGCAGCAGCAGCACGCAAGCCTTCTCCATGCCAGGTGCAAGGTTCGCTTCCTGCAGCTGCCAAGGCTCCTTGCAATTCAATCAAATTTTGGGTTCAAGACTGCTCAAGTAGTGTTAACATGACCCCGGGGCCCTGCAATATAATAGAGTCATAGACAGCTTATCAGGAACTTTAGAGTCACCTTGCCCCAAAACCAGGACTTCTAAGAAGCAATGCCAATGGATCATCCACAGAATGGGTTCACACATAGGAGACGTCAATTCAAGATGTGAGATGGACGTTTGGACCCCCAATCATCGCGCATGCTAGCAAGCCCTCAAAAACCACAAGCGTTGTTCACCAGAAGCTTGAGACTCCTCCTCCTTCAATCGATTCTCAAACCCACCAAGCAGCGTCCTCAGTCTTGATTAGACTGGATATACGATCGTAGCCATACTGCAAGGCCCTTGCTCCCTACGCTGCCCATGACCACCCCCAGCTACATGTGGCTAGCCCAAGAATAGCATCTCCAAAAGGCGTATTTTAATGATTGTTAGCGTGTGCGCCTACTGCTACCAAGTGCGGCCGATCAGTATACCAGGTAGCTACCATCATGCATTCGGCTCCTTCTGGGCTGCTCTTGCCACCTGGAAAGCAATGGGCAACAGACCGTACCAACAACCTTTCAGCAAACTTTCAGTGCATCATTACGGACTGCGGGATAGACCTGTAGCAATCGGAATGGCAAGATGCCATCCAAAGACGTAGGAATTTTTTTTGGAAGGCCGAACACCACACTCATTGGTCAGGTCAAAGCTTGAAAAAAAACAGACGGGAGAACTGAGTTGCAGAATGCTACCAGCGTAAGGCGAAGGATTGAACGTCCTGCTAGCTCTTGGCATCTCAGACGTACTAAGCATAGCCTTAGCGTTAGAGACAGCTGCACCTGTTCCATGATGGCTTCCATGATGATCGCACCCTCAAAGTCACCAGGTGCCTGTCTTGGCTGGCAAACACTGGTGGACACGCCAGAGCACTTGAAACAACTTCAGCCCTCCAACAATCCAATTCTGCTGACAAACTGCAAGTGATGTTCACGCTACGACTCCAACTGCTTAGTGCGCTCAGAGATGCTCGCATCCATGTGTTCATCGATAGGTTGGTGATGGTACCTTCCACAGGCAATAAAACGCGTTTTTGTCGTCATCAATCATCCTTCTACGAAAAGACGGCTTCCAGAGTGACTCCACGACATGGACACCATTGAGCGGATGTCTTGGAGCCTTTGCAATGGAGCTGAGCGTGGGGGATGTCATAGCAGTTCACCTTGGGTGACGTCCAATGAAAACTCCCCCCCCGGCAACGTCAAGTGCAAGACCCCAGTCCATCAGTACAATCTTTTGGTATAAACTGCTTGCAAGACCATGCCAAGTAGTATGCTCAAAGCACACCTCTGGGGCCAAGCAGCACTGCTAGCTTGGGAGAAGCCGAGCATGTTGAAGCCAACGTTCTGCAGCACATCCTGACGGCTAAGGTTTTAGGGCTTCTGGGCTTAAAGAGCTTTGATGCTGCCTCCATACACGTATCTAGCACCGCTACACTGACAAGCCCAGAGCTGTAGCATCATCAAGGCAAGCACCATGTTAGATCGCTCAAGCTCAGCTTCTCCCAACCCACCGTCAGGCCGGAACCTGACCTTCCTTGCCGGAGCCCTACCATAAAGAAATCTTACCTTCAGGAAACCCTAAGGCTCTTGAAGTGTGCTACACAGATCATAGAGCTCCCAAGAGCCCCTGGCCTGCTTGAGGCTGCTAATCTTGCCACTGGATGTGTCGTAGCCTGAATTCATGGATACATGAGCGAATATGGGGTTATGCAACATGCAGGGTTTAGGGATGACTGAGTAAGTTCTTTGGAAGAAGTTCTGAGCTCTTTGGATGTGAGCCGCTGGCATTCCAGGCTAGGGTGTGAAAGAAATGGCTGAGACTCAGTCTCAGTTCGGGAGCCTTCACATGTTTGACAAAACAAGATGCATGGCAGAGACTGCAAAATCTAAATGCTAGAAACAGGACTGTGGATATGCCTCAAATAGCAGCTTATCTATTGGCTCTTGAGATTTTTGGTCTAGCCAAAGCTGTTCCTGACCTCGCTGGATCCTTGATGCAGGGCACTGCAGGTCCATGAGGCATCGAACGGCGCGCGGGCACCAAGCGATTTGAAGTCGGGTGTCCTCGCGCAGACGAGCCACTGCTGACTCAGTAGCAACATGGTAGTTCCCAAAACAGGGGGACCCCAATACAGACCCCAAAATACTATAGTCCTTATTATGGGGACCCCCCAAAATGGTACCCCTAATTTTGGGAAACCTCCTCATGGGTGTGATTCTGTGCTCCTCTACAACAGTTTTGCCCTCTGCAAGGCATTGCTTCAGAATAGACAGAACTCCCGCTCTTTACCAGCATGTTGTTCTGCGACTTCTTTCAGGCCGCATTCCAAATCCTCCGTACTACCGCAGTCCTATTCAAAGAGGCCAGCCAGGTCAACCCAAGATTACGGTTGAGGGGTTTGGGTTTAAAACCAGCCTTATGGGTTAAGTGGTAGCATGGGTACTATGATGATGAGGAGGAGGCAGGCTGATGAGCTTGCAATCTGAAAAAGACCACAGATTTTGTCACAAAAGAAGTGGCCCAGGCATGGACTTACTCGCAATCTTCATAGTGAACACGTTCGGTGTACCTCACTACGTAAGTTTATGCCTAAACTTTAATGCTAAACTTTAAACCTCTCCCATAGCATCCCAGCTTCTGTGTCATTCTCCTTTTTCTGTTCCGTTTGATTCTAAGTTCTGTTAAAAGACAAACTACACTACAAACAGTTTGGAATCCCTCCGGCCTGTCAAGTTGCACCAGCACAGGGCGCTTGGTGCGAAGCACCGCAATCGCAGTGGCCGCGCAAACCGGTGCGAACAGTGCGGCCTTCAAGATGTTGGGGGCTATCAGTTCTGAAACGTTGCGGAAGAGCTTTGAAGTGGAAATAGAATCTACACGGATTCCACCAACTATGTGATATGGATCGCCATATGAATGGAGGAATTGTGCCATCCTCCTAGGGCGCTTGAACGAGTCAGCTGGACCGCGACCATAAGTCAAAAGGTGCCATCATTTTCTTGGAAACCCGGTCCAGAGATATCAATGGGAATTACATTGCCGAAAGGACAATCTTCTCTCCACAAGATCCTCGAAACATGTGTTCCGACTACTCAACCTGTGCCCAAGCTCTGATGCGGGAGCAACCTGGTAATTTGCACCTTGATCTGGAGCAAGACCGACATGGCAGCCCATGTTCAGAAGCCTTACGCCTTGAAAGCTTCATGATTCCACTTTGCGCGCATGGCCCATGGCTAACACCGGAAAAGGAGCCTGATTTTGATCAAAAGCTCTAAGCTCGCCTACCCAATGAACACTGAGAGTGCCAAGGCCTTACCACCGTAGGCTCCCCCCAAGCGCTGGTTCTGCACCGTGATCTTGCCTGAGCGTTGATACAGGAGTCTTTTGGGAAGAAAACCATAGCACCTTGAAGCAAACAGGGAGCGTACCTTGTGGCCACTTTGGAACAGATGGTTTCAGAAACTACCGCCTGAGCGTTCAGCAACGAGTTGGGGCGGACAGAAAAATTGGTAGGAATGCTCGTTGCTGCAGTGATATACCTCCAGCAGGATTCAGCTTTTTCTATGATTGCCTTTGCAGGATTGAGACATAGAGACAGTTTGCCCACTTCAAGCCCTCCCCAGCCTCTTGGGGCAGCCAGGGGTCTAAAGAGATTAATTAGCTTGATGAAGTCTAGCCACTCTTGGGCATGTGCAGGACTTTGCACAGCATTGACTGCGCCCAGTCCAGAGTTTGGCAGGAGCTGTTCACGACGAGTCCTTGGCTGCATGCTGGCTTCTGCGCATCTCAGACAGTGGGTACTACAGAGGCTAAATAATTACCAATATGATTTTGAGGTCGATTTGAGGTAGACAGGATGCCGGGAACATGAAGGACACGGAAAAGTTGTGTGGAGCCCAAAGTTTCTAGAGAACCTTGTGAGAGTGGCCTCAGATCTCACTTCGTCAGGTTCTCAGTTGGGAAGAAGAGAATCTAACCCCTAGATGATCCCTGTATAGTACAGTATATCTCCACATTCCTTACTAAGAACCAGTAAGCCCAGCGTCCGCCACTGCCATCCGGGTAGGCGTAGGTCGTCTGGGTCTCCAGGTAGAAGTGCTTCTGCCCTGCAGAGGAGAGTTTGCCTGGCAGAGTTTTTACTTACTGCTTCTCAGTACGTACGGAATATGGGAATATAATCCCTCTATCATCCCTATATAATCTCCATATAATATATTCCCTTTTGCCCCACTGGGAACCAGCAAGTTTTAGGTGCACATCCTCACTACCTGAGGTAACATATCCGTGAAGATCGAGGTCTATGGCATAATTAATTGGCGGGCGTGGGCCCTCCTGAGTGAAGTCGTTGCATTCACCTACCTGAGAGTATCACAGTCGCGCGAAGCGAGCTTCTGACACAGCATGTCCCACAATACATTGAAGGGTATACCCATGACTTGGAATCCCGCCCAGGTAGACATGATGACACGTTGTAAAGTCGTGGGACGGCCCGCCTCTCAGGCAGTTAGCTCTATGGAACTGATTGCACAAACCTTGCCTTGGCATGATGACAGGATAGGTAATTATTGTTCCTCTTTTGTTGAAGAGGTGCAACACTAATGACCAAATGAAGAAGTACAAAGAAAACCTGACTTTGGCAAACAACTCACATGTTGCATACCTTGATCATGCAGCACGCTTGGGCAGAAGAAGACTTAAGCACAAAAGAATTTCTCCAGCAGGCAACAGCTTGAACTTGAAGCCCAGCTCCTGGCTAGGGTGAGTACCACTCCGGTCTCCTTTTTCAAACCTACAGGCACCTACAGCCAGCAAATGCGGTGCATGGACCCCAAACTGAGACCACTGCCTGGCACCAATTGGGACATGGATGCAGCTACCATGTAGCTCGAAGATCAAGGCGATCCCAAGCCCTCCACAAACAATTGCCGCAGCCTTCCACCGTTGCTGCATTCCCTGTCTCGCGAGCGGTGCCAACGGAGAGCAGCCCGTGACGCTCCTGCGCGGCTTCGTGAGGACAAAGATGGGCGCTGAAACTGACCTAAGTCCTTGCAACTCCTCTGAACCATACATGGCAAATTCCTTTACAGGATGTTTCAGGCACCAAGACAGCCTCCAGCACAGGCCAATGAACCAATGATGCATAGCATGGGCGCACACTTCCAAGCTTGGAGGCCTTAAAGCTTTCGCAAGAGGGTGTTGGGGGCTAAGGGCGCTATGGGCTTGATTGGAGGTATGAAGGATGTATGCGGGATTGGCATTGCAGCGTGCGAAAGAACGTCAAGAGAAAGTTGGCACATAAATGAACTGGTCGAGCAGCATCTGCTCCGGACTCTCTTGTTGGGGGTCAGTACTTTAGCTTCGGGGCCACCCTCTAGGCACGTGCCCGAAAGCATATCTACTTCAGCGCTTCTAACTCTCTATGTAACGACGTAGTACATTGAAGGGTGTTCCAAGGAAACACGCGGAGGGTTCGCAAGTCTGATGAGCAAAAGCTGCATACTTCCAAATAATGAGCACAGGTAGCCACGCCACTCAGGCAAATGGTCTCCAACAATTCATGGATCTTCATGCCAATCCCACTCACTCCTCCACCTTTCCGCGCTTCACTGCCTCTGCCATCTGCACAACTGGTGCCGCATCCTCTTCTGCATATTCCTTGGCTGGCTGGGAAGTGTCCGAGCTTTAGGTTGCGCAACCTCCAAGAATTACTGCCGGATGTAAGCAAAAGTCTGCTAGCTATGCCAGGACCTCTGGACATGTTAACGGTTCTTGCTGTAAAAATTAACGATTTTCCGAGGAATGTAGTTCTAGCAAAATTTCAAGATGCCAATTCGCGCGTAGCATGCGCATGACCCCAAGCCAGTCCACACAAGACAAGCCCAAGTGATTTGAAGACTGCTTCTCATAGAGGCCGGCTTGTTTTGCGAGCATGATAGTCTCGACCATGCGCGCTAAATGCCCCTTTGCATAGATCATCCTACCCCTTGGCATTACTTCATATCCAGGGTGACATCCGACAAAGAAAGCGTTGGTTATGCCGTGACCCATGACCTGCGCCCTGACTCTGCCAACCAAGTCGAGCTTGCGAAAGACTTACCCCTGGCTTGCAAGGAATGAAATAATGGTCCTCACAGTAGTCCCTATATAGTCCCTAATTTTATACTAATTTCCATGTTCTTTTCTATTGCTTCATTCCCTGCCAGGCAGAGGTAAGAAACATCAAGACAGGAGACCACATGCACAAGTCGTGCACCGCAGCGGGCTGCCTGGCACTTTGCCCATCGCATCACGGCGTGTAGCAAGCTGCATAGAAGGGGATGCCGGAATGGACAAGAAAATGAAAACTACCACACTATTGTGCCTCATGTAGGGACAATATACTATAAGGATCCATTCCTTCACTCCTTGCTAATCGGAGATAATCGGAGGAAAGGTTAGTTCTGTGCCTCAAAAGCACCCACACAATCTAAGGTTGAAGCCATGGGCCCCTAATATGGGCCGTTCACCCTGGGATCCTTATATACTGACTATACGCCTTACATGTACCCTTAAGGGTCCCTAGAAACCACTGAAAAGGCCTAAGGACCCATACTAGGGGCCCATACTTCTAACCTTAGACACAACACCGAGAATCCTGAAGCTAGCAAACGTTGTGTCAAAAGTCCGGCTGTTTCAATAACCCCTACGTAATCCCTATGTAACCCTATAGAACAGAATCATAATATATGCCCCATGTAGCCCCCGTGTAACCGTATAAAACCCAGTGGAAGCCGTATGATTATGCCTCAAAGGTATCGGCCAGGACCATCCCAACAATCTGCCCAACATGCCTTGGCTGCGTGGATGGTATCGGCAGACTAGCGAACAAACGTGGAAAACTGCAG
The DNA here is from genome assembly GCA_905231905.1 of Symbiodinium pilosum. Lineage (NCBI taxonomy): Eukaryota > Dinophyceae > Suessiales > Symbiodiniaceae > Symbiodinium > Symbiodinium pilosum. The sequence goes on from CAJNIZ010034335.1 coordinate 159,972, forward strand.
TCTGTTGTAAGGGATTATATTAGCCATTATATTAAGGATTATATAGAAGTTATATAGGGAATATATTAGGGCCTTTAGGGATTGTATAGGGTTAATGGAAAAGAAAATGGAGACCCCTACGTACTGGTTCGTAGTAGGAAAATTAAGGGAATACAGTACAGGGATGAAATTCTCTTATTGGCCCTACTAAGAACCAGTAAGACTTACCATTCAACAAAGCTCATTGCAGCTGCCAACGTTAGATGCTTCGATTTTCAAGCCATTAGCTAATCCAGTGCTGGCAAGAACAGGAGCCCCGGCTCCCACAAGAAGTCAAGCACAAGGCTCACCTTTGAGCACTCCAGAGTCATCATGAAGGTTAATAAGAACAAACAGTCAGGACACCAGCAGCCAAAGTTTGTCAATATGATACGGCTATATTCGGCTGCTATTGCCATGATTGCCACAAGCAACAGCGTGGTGACATTGACATCATGTACAGTGGCACCGTAACAACTCGAAGGCCACAACAGTAGCTGGTGCCGCAACCTTCACCATGGCCACACTCATCACTACAACAGTATGCAAAGCATCAGCGCCATGACAGAAACACTAGTTACAAGGCCGGCACCACCTTGCTGAACAGACCAGTTGCTTGGTGGGCGCAGTCTGGTCGGCAAAGATCTGACAGCTCAGATTCCATGCAACAACCGCAACGTGGCATGAGCAACGCATACCTGAACCGGTAGAACAAAGGTTGGGACGGGTACAGTACCCTACAGGCAAGTCCTCCACAAAACCTTGCTGGCCCTCTTCTTGCGAGATGTCAATTGGGAGACAAGATATTGCGAATTCTCTGACGATCACAGCAGCTCATGAGCGCACATTGCATGGCCTGGTTCGGATAGGCAGGTGAAAGGTCATTCACAGCACCTCGCAAAGCGGGTCATGGTCACGCTTTCTCTCAGTCTATTGATAACAAAGCTTCTCAAAACTGCTATCTTGGGATATCTTGGAACTCTGGCCCTTCGCGTTTGGTACAGGGGCTTGAACCAGTAGAACGGTTAGTTGCGTAGATTTGAGGGGAGAAATAACACAGGAGCTCATTCAGGCTCCTTTCCTACAAATGCGACATAGGCCGATGAGGATTCGGGCGCTCAGAGGGCTTAGCGCAGCCGCTCGGCACTGTTCTTCGAAAAATGCGTTCTATGTGGCGCGTTGTATAAGGATCACGGAATTGAAAACGGAAACAACAATATTCTGACTGGGTACATATTGAGGTTTCATAAAGGCCTTATATGGGGACATTACCCCAATAATGCAGCATCACATGCAAAAGAGAAGGGACAATCAATCTAAACTGGGGTTATGTGAGAAATTTATAGGGATTTGGATCATATGGGATACACGGGGCCTCAATCGACTTTCGAGCTCTGCAGAACCCAAATGCCCAAATGGCCTGGACCCGCTACACCCAAACCGACGCACCAACACAATGAACTACGATATATCCCCAGTTTCCATTGCATTTTCCATGGTCTTTTCCGTTTGCTTCTCCATTATTGGGGTAACATCCGTCCACGAAACCACCCAACCAATGGACCTGAGCCGCCCTGTAAGTGCAGCAAGCCCTCAATCAACTCTGCGCCTAAATCCTTCACGTCCGCGGCCGAGATGAAGTGAGTGACTCCAACCACCTCCATACATTCCACTACGTCGATGCCTTGCGGTGGCCAGCGGATTGCTTTTCAGGCTTCCCAGTTCTGCAGGGTGGGCCTTGTGAAGCTAGCCTGGATTCTCATCGTGATACTTTACACTGCGGCCATCCGGACAAGAATTCTGATTTGTCCTGGCTGGTACCTCTGGGTCCACTCCTGAGCAGTCAAGTTGCATTTGATCGCGGCCACCTTCTCAGCATGCACGGGGACCTTGGTCGTCAACATACTCTGGATCTGCCAAATGCAGACAATACCATGCATACAAAGCTTCCTGTAGGTGCTGCTGGCAACAGTCTCAGAATCCGACAAAATCCATCGTCCAAAATCCATCGTCTACTATTTGTACGTGCAAACAGAGCAGTTCAAAAGTTGCTGACAGCTATGACCAGCTAAAGTTTCGTCTAGCGTCTATGGAATTGTCCATGACTGCAGGAGGCAAGCTGACCCATGGCAGACCAGCCGGAAGCACGAACGGCCCTTGCTACTGCTTCCAGATGGCGCCAAAGAGAGTGCGAGGTCGTATGGGCTCGTCTGCCACGTACTGGGCAGTGCCTTTCACGCAAGATGTGGCACTGCTGCCAAGCTTCCTGCAACATGAAAACCAGAGCGGATGGTAGGGGACAATCGCTAAATAGTAACGGCCCATGCCAGTCCGACTACAGGACTTGCGCAATGCTGCGCAGATCAACCTCCAGATCTACTGCTGTGAAATATGACTTCTCCTGAACACGTAGGCCATGTCAGCCACGCACGGGCTGTAGCTGAATAATTGTGTGCACAGGGTATAGGGTGGAGCACCCAGATCCTGGAATGATCCAGGAATGCCCAACGGCAGCCCCACAAAACGGATGCAATTGTGATGACAGAGCTTGCTGTCCCTTCATCCTTCTTTGAGCAAAGCTGCCACAGGCTTGATCTACACACTGGAACTTCTCCACAGGCTGTCCGACCGGTTCCGTCAAGGGGTCCACAGTGAACTTCCTTAGTCATCCGGAAAAGCACAGTGGCGTTGTCAGGTTGCGAGACACCACAACCTACAGTAGCAAGAAGACTGCTACGGAGGTTGCTGTTAAGGGTGAGTAATGAACAGAGTCCGAGCGCTTGACAAGGTTAACAGGCTCAGGCAACGGTGCAGAATAACTTGAGAAGATGACTGACTGATGCATGGGACGAGCCGGATGAGTGTTTCAGTGAGAAACTGGTACGCGATAGAAACGTCTAACCCAGACCAATTCGATTGGCTCGTAGATTGGAGCCGCGGCGGAAAATCACATGATAGCAGACTGGAATTCAATGGAGTTCAAACAGTATAAATCTTCAAACCCTAAGGCAAAGAACTGTTGTATTCGAACCCTAAACCTTGAACCCCAAACATGTTGTATTCAAACCCTAAACCCTCAAATCCAACCCACCAGCCAACTGTCCACACTGTCCACGAGTGTTGAGGATCAGCTGAGAACTATTTAGGTCAAGGTGGGAGTTGTTCGAAATAAGAGGGTAATTTAGAATAATTTCAGTTCCCAATTTAAGGCCATTTTGGTACTGTTCCCTATATAGACCATCATTAAGGGTGAGGTCGTGTGAGGTCGCTCTAAATTGCCCAGAAATAATTGTCCCAAAATAGCCATAAGGTAGGTCCCCTATTTGGTCAGGATCCCCCTTGAAGGAGGAAAATTCCCAATGGTCCCTTGCTTGCAAGGACCTTTAGAACAACCCCTAAGTGTTCCTGCTGGCTTAGACCATACTGGTAGATATTCCCCATGGTATATGACAAATATCATGCTACTGTATTGTATTCACAGTACTTCCAGATCTTCCTCCTAATGCATGACTATATTTGAGAGAATTTGTTGTTGAGGGGTTGGGGGGGGGTTATAGGGGGCGGCCGTAGCCAGCAACACCCTTTTGATCCTCCCCTCTGCGAGTTCTTCTGATTCCAACTGCTGGGTGACTGGTCGCCGCTGCTCTCTGGACGCTGTGGGGCTGCAGCCGCGCTGATCTCCTAAGAACAAGACTCTTATGACTATTCAATCATTATTCTTATAATTACCACTATATCTATGACTGTTATTACAATTATTGCTATTATTACTGCTACTACTATTATGACTATTGTTACGAGTCGTACTATTTTTACCATTCTATGGATGGGGAAAACCCTAAGCCCTACACCCCCCCCCCCTAAACTAGGAACCCTAAACCCTAAACCGTCAACCCTAGGGGAAAACCCCATACCCCAACCCCTAAACTAGGAATTACAGCATGCTGGGGCATCCTAAGCGGCGCAAGAGTTCCTGGATCCCCCCCTAGGTTGGGGCATGGCGCTTGCATCTGATCTGTGATTCATGGATGTACTAGAGGATCCTATGACTTGTGGGGCTAAACCCTAAACCCAAAGCCCTAAACTTACCTGGTCCTCATTGGCTCACTTAGGCATTGCTTTGCAAGACACGGATCGAAAAAGAGAAAGAAACATGCTAACGGCTGGCGGCGGCGTTAACCAGACAAAGCGGTAACTCTAAACCGCATGTAAATCACTTGGAGAGGTACCGTTCTGCAGGTGTCTCACACTATACTGCCGCCAATCGTGCAAAGAGAGAACGCACACAATTAAAGAAAGTCAATCGACAAAAGCCTCAGACATGCTTGTGCAATCAAGGTTGAAGAATCCGCGTCTAGGCATCAGAAACCTATCACAACACACTCACACTCAGCTCTTTGGGTTTCCATGTGGCTTGTGAGGCCCTCCCCGCCTCCGGTGTCAGGACGCCGCCTCGCGCTTGCCGGCCGCGCAGCGCTGCCTTCGCGAAGAGGTTGCAGGCCTCAGGGCTGCGGAGGCGATCAGATTTGGGTGTTTCTTGTGTATGCCATTCATGTGGGACTTTCCCAAAAAAATGGGGGCCCTTGGGAGCCCAAGCAACATATACGGATTGCAAGGAGAGGGGGGGGGGTCCCCATTAGGGATTAGACAAGGATTCTTTCGAGAGATGCTCATATGGCGTAACGCCGCCGTTCAGGGCCGGGAATGCTAGCTACTTTGGGGAGGCTGATGGTAGTGGGAAAGGAGGGGACGGTGCAGAGGCTTGCGTTTGTGGGTGCCGACGCTCAGGATTGGGGAACAAAATCAGTAGCAGCGACGATAGGAACGATAATCGTGCTGCTAGCAGATAGCATGTGGTATGATATAAGCTGTGAACGAATACTGAACAGGAAGTCATAATTGTAATTGTAAGTGCAACTGCAGAGACATAAACGTCTCAAGGACGAGGGTTCTCAGATGGGAAGTTGGGTTTCCTGCAGCTGCGGGTTCCTGCTTAAACTCTCTCCGGGAGCTGCTACTGCAAATTCAGGGCCGTAATACTGTACATGATCTAAGCTTTTTGCTCTTATCATATGTTGTGGGATCTCCAAGCAAATGGGCTTCACAGCAATGCGTATCCAGAATTGCAGCATCATTCCTTCCACTGCTTAGTGGCTTAGTGGGTGCTGTATTGTACAATTTAGACAGTGCTCGACACAAAAAAAGCTCAAAAACCTCAGCAGAGCAACGAGAAAAGAAGCTGAAGGCTGCTGGCAATGACCACAGCAAGAACCGCAACTACCATGTCTGAAGACAAGCTGCGTGACATGGGATCCCTATTCATGCTTTCTGCTGCAGAAGCGGCAAGATTGATCCTGTACTGCTTGTCTACCACGACAAAAGGCGGGTCCGGAATGGATGGGTCTTTGATGTTGGCCTCAAAGCGCTTCGAAGCTAGGGGCTACCGGCTCGTTAGCGTGTAGTCATGCCGATGGCAGGTAGAACGTAGGAAACAGCAGAGCATACAATCTGGTGGAGAAGCTAGGCTGCCAGCATGCTAACAGCTTGAACGCTTGCAGAGATCAAAGATATTTAAGTCAAGGTGTGGGAATCATTTCCTCCGCCCACTTCAACGTGACTTGCAGCGGCGCGATTGCGAAATTCCAGTTCAGCATCTGCCCCCGCTCTCTTCCAGGTTTCGCAGTATCTGCTTTCATTTGTGGAGGTTCATTGGCTCTTGAACAGTATACCGTTACTACAGTCCAAATTCTTTTCTCCTGCCCATGAACCTCCAAGACCCCACTGAAAACATCACGCGAGCCATATCGCTCCAGCACCGGCGCACCTCGATCTCGGCTTTCAGCACCTTGAGATGCTGTAAAGTTAGAGAATGCTGGGTGGGGCCTATAATAACAAGGATTTGGATTTGGGGTTTAGGGTTTGGGGGGTGTCTACATTGGGGGTCACGCTCATGGAACTGCCTATACAAGCCGGGAATGGAAAAGCAAATGGAAACGACTGCATTTGGGGCGTTGTGGAAAAGGCAAATGGCAACGACTACACAGTTTGGGGTTTAGGGGTTTTGGGGGGTGGGTTCTTTTGTGTGGGGATGGCAAAAGCATTTTGGGGTGGCTTACAAGGACTATATTGAAACATAGGAAAATTCCCATGCCAGGGAAAGGTTTCCTAAAGAAAGAGGCTTGGGTTTAGGGTACTATTAGGGTTACACTGGGGTTATACGGGGATAATGGAAAAGGCGCCAGGTGTCTGGATGGAGGCAAAATTTGATCCTAAACGCACCCGAAGATTGAACCATGATAGATTCCCACAAAACACTACCCCCAGCCACTGCTCGCAGTCTGAACTGTGTGACCTTCAAATTAAAACAGCAATCACGCCATCAACCTGATTCTTGAAGGCAACTCTCCTGCATGACCCTTAACCTCAAACTTGTCCAAGTTCCGCATCCCCGACCTGCGGCCTTTGACGTTCCGAAAAAGTGTCAGCGAACTACCATAATGGGTTATATAGGTTCCGGTTGCTGGTTGATGAGTCGTGTCTTCATCTCAGAGGCCCGAAATTCGAGAAGTGTCTTCCTTACCATCAAGATGTATAGTCCCCCTAAGTAAATAGAACATGGGGTATATGGGGATCTTATTATAATATACCCAAAGCCATCTTCTACCTACTGAAGGAGGACTAAATTAGCAATCACTTTGCTGTCCCAATGTTTTCATTGCTGACACGGGCGCGCACACGGCAGGTTAGTCATTGATTTGGGGCCTTCTTGCTTGTACTCAACCATGTGAAATGCGCCCACTGGCTAAGCTATACATACCTACCTCAAAAACAGGGTTCCCCACACAAGCCCAAATACCCTCCAGACGGCCAGAAGCGGGTCATAACACTGATGAGACAGTGCGAAATATTGTGTTACCATCTGTCCCTGAACCCTGAAAGACCCACCTTGCCGGCACTTTCGATGAGGGCCGAAGTCAGCGCCTGACCACGAAGCGCCTGCCGCCCATGAAGAGTTTGTCGGGTTGAGCTGCATACTTGGCAGCGAGGGTTGGACGGCCAGGACAATACGAGGAGAAGTTAACAGCATGTAGTAGTGTCCATCTCATGTTCCATTTTCTCGTCCCTTTGACTCCCCATTGCTGGGGTAATATCCGCCACATAACCCTATAGGCAACCGCATTAGTCACGGCAACTGAGCGCCAGCCCAGGGTGCCAATAAGGGCTGGCAGATCACAAATGATGGCTTGTTGGGCCTGGTGCGGACAACAAAACTAGGAATCTGTCAGAGTCTGAGAGCAATCATCGACCTTCTGTGGGATGAGCGGCAGAAATGTTTCACTAACTTGAAATTTGAAACCGCAAGGACAAAGGCGGCAGCATCGCGATCCTTCATTGTCGCATCCGCCACGAATGGCTTGTGCTCCACATTTCCGAACACCATCCTCGCAGCTCATGTGCTGCGCTGCATGGGGCTTACCTTCTGAAGGGTGCACCTTATTCAATGAGTGTCAAGGTCCGTTTTGGCCTATCCAACAAGAAGGGCTGCCCGAAACAGCAACGGCAGAAGAAGCGGTTTTGCTGGATGACACACTGCGTTCTACTCAAGGCAAAATGGTGAGTGCCCAGGGTTCTCCAGGGTCCATACTTATGGGCTGGTTGCCCAAACCTCAAGCAAAACTATGAAAGGAGGAGCCTCCGGCGAATAAAATCTATGTGCTCAGGACGCAAGGGCCTGTGACTTCCTGCATAACTCTGCTGCCAAAGACTCACGCTTTGTGAAAGAAACAAATTACACTCTTCATATTCATCATCAACATGACTGGCAGCCAAATCAGACCAACCATCTTATTCGTCATTATCCCTTTAAATATACATATATATATATATATCTAATCCCTATATAACCCCAATATATGCCCTACATAACCCAGTATAGTAGCTTCCATGTTATTTTCCATTGTCCCTATATCCCCTATAATAAGGGCAACACACGAAATACTCTAGCCATCATGGGTGATCCTATAACCCCAATATAACCCTAACAAATACCCTATCATAGTATTTCCATTTTCTTTTCCATTATCCCAATATAACCCCAATACCCTAAACCCTATATAATCCTCTAGAAATAAACCCAATATATACGCTACTGCAATATATACACAATTACAAGAGGGTATATATTATAATATATACCCTATTACAATATATACCCTATTATAATCCTACTTCAGATGCGGCACTCTGATCTGAAAGTTTCTACTGGCTCTCCCACGCATGCATTGTTGTCTTACTATTGCTATGCTTCGGAAATGCGCCATATTCCGATACTATATAATATATTGGGGGTATGTAGGGATAATGGAAAAGAAAATGGAAATCACTATAACGGGGCTTATGTAACCTGACCTGACCCCCAATAGGTCCTCACGTCGGAGATGCTCAGCGGGCCGTCTGCAGCGAACTGAAAGAAGAAACCGGCGTTCAGCTCAGCGTGCGTGTTCCTAACAAGGCCAGCGTCATCCACAGCTGCGGTGCGGGCAACGCAGCATCTTATGAGTTTCAAGCCTGATTGGTGTGGGATTCCAAGAACCATTGCCCAAACAAGCCAAGAAGCATGTGCCGTCGCATGATTTTGAACGTGTCGACGAAAGTATTCGCACCTGCGGTGTCAGCATTACTTCCACAGCTACGGACATGCAAGTGAACGTCAGAGAGCTTTACCCGGGTGCCCCCGCCAGCGCGCAGCACTTGTTGCGAAAAACTGCTACAGCAGCCAAATTACAGGCACATGCACCCGTGCCTGGGAAAGGAATCGTGACGCTGTGGATGATCTGCGGCTTCGCCTTCCAGAACTTCTAGAATCTTTTGGATGCTTGAATTGAAAAATTCTGCTGCCTGCTACAGCCCGCATGTGCATGATCATCTTTAAAACAGCCAGGGTGCGCCCACGCGTGGCAGATTTGCATCTGTCAGGAAGGTCACGATGTCCACTGACCTGCTTTGCTTGAGAGAAGGGGTGACACTCCCAACAGCTCGCATGTTCTTGCTGCTTGCCAGTTGAAAAAAGTTGCAGTGCAGGTAGTGTGCTTAGAACCCGTCACAAGCTTTCAAGGAGAAGCAACATTGACAACTGCAGAGCTTCAGCATGCATGCACACTTGAGTGGCTCAAGTAGTTTTGTAGGAGTTGTTTTGCCCCTTGCCTGAGTCACTCCTAAACTGAAAGAAGAGTACTGTATGGAAATAAACCAACCATTGCTATCAGGATGACCATTTCTAGTACTGTCACGAGTACTAGTAGGACTACTTACTATTACTCCCCAGGCCATTGCTTTTGCTGTGGCTTCGCATGGAATAAGGGAATGCAATCTCTATATAATCCCCATATATAATGTAGTCCCATGTTCCCTACTAACCCTAAGCCCTAAACCCTATGCACCCTACGTATATCTATCCCCATCTTCCCTACTTAGAATTAGTAAGTTACCGTTACTGTAACCTGACTCCCCAGGCCAAGTTATAGGATCCTAAAAGGGGTGGTGGTTCAAGGGGGGGAGGGTACAAGGGAGCCTTGGAGAACCTTAGGGAGTATAAGGGAATAATGCGGACTAAACCCTAAACCCTAAACCCAAACCCTAAACCCTGAACCCTAAACCCCCTTTGAGGACATCCTAACCAAGGGACTGGATCTTTTGATCTGCATCCATCAGCTTCAGCTCGGCCCCCAGGGTCGTCAGAAGTAGGCAGACATCACCTTACAGTCCCCCTTAAGTAGATAGAATATGGGGTATATGGGAATCTTATTATAATATACCCAAAGCCATATTCTATCTACTTAAGGGGGACTATATGTTAGGAGTGGCTAGTAGGAAATGAGGCGTGTGTGTGTATATATATATACATATATACCCTATTATAATTTTGTGTATATATTGTAGTAGGGTATATATTGGAGTTATATATAGAGGAGTATATAGGGTTTAGGGTTTAGGGTATTGGGGTTATATAGGGATAGTGAAAAAGAATATGGAAACCACCACTTTACGATAGGGTAGGTAGATATTTGGGATTCTAGCAGGGAATAAGGGAATATATCTTATTGTACAAGGATCATATGCGGATTAGAATCCTTTACTCCCTACTCACGGCCAGCAAGTCACTGTTCCTTCAGGGACATTTTGGGTGTAGGAATAAAAGACAACTGGGGGATTACGTTCTGTAGGGTTTAGGGTTTCGGGCTTACTGGTGCATGAAATCGTCTGGAGGAGTGAGTATGGGCACTGTTGTAGGGGAATGTCTCCATTTTCTTTTCCATTATCCCTATATAACCCCAATACCCTAAACCCTAACCCCCCCCCCCACCAATATTACCCCAATATATACACTACTACAATACATAGGGATCCACTCCCCGACTCCCCTTAAGCGACAATAGGACAGAGGGAGGGACTTGCGACGCGTAGACAGCTACAATGCCAATACCCTCGGACCTCCACAGGCCTCGAAGAATCTCCTCTTGACTTTGGCAAGTTGCTGGGGAAATCTGGATGGGTCTTGGCAATCATCACATTTCCGGCCTCAGGAAAAGCATGCCAAGCTCGAATCCAATTGCACATCAAAATCCATGAGGGCACACTACTTCATTCTGCATGTACATCGGGTAGTGAGGTTCAAGGCTTGGCATGAGGGCGATTGCCGAAGTGACAATAAAGGAGCCACGTTTACGAGCGCTCATCACCACGTATTACCGTGGTGCGATCAACGTTACTTGGACAATGATCTTGCAAGGAGCATGACAGGTCACCCTAGCCATCATTGCTGCCAGCGGGGCCCAGCTGCCCATGTCGCGAACTTGTGGATGTGCCACCTTAGCGTATCATGCAGCGTAGCAATGCGTGTCTCTCTTCTTTTGCTGCTGGCTACGTGCACCCCCTGGAAAGGCGTGGGGCTAAGCACCCCTGGCCCCACGGATCAGAAGTTCATATTATGTAGACTAACCTTTATCGCCCGACATGCAACGAACCAGCGACAAGAAGGCTCACGCCAAGGGGCGAGCTTCAAATGCCGCACAATGGCTGCCAGCTGCGGGGCTGTAGCCTGGGAAGTTTCAGAACATACTAAATAGCAATAATAATAACATTGATAATAATAGTAAATGAAACGACTGTAATACGAATAATAGTATTCATAAAAATGGAATCATGGACATGCGTACATACCAATAGCTGTAGAATGTCTAAAGCTGGGTAGTTTTTGCTGCTTGCAAATTACAACCCGTCCCAGGTGCTGGGTAAGCTTTCTAGTCTCAAGGATTGGCGCAGGGCCACCACTTTACATGCCCATCTGGTTCCAGACTCGCTGAATGCCGGAAATGCCAGAAGTCGGCAGCTTCGAAAGCACCCCTGCCTATCGCAATTATAGCATCTACATCGCAATGGCACCTGAATTGCTAGTTGGACGCTGCTAGAGCCTAAGCCTGCCCAGGGGCAGTGGCCTTCTCGAGCTCCTGAACAGCGGTTGCACATTGGATATTTCAGCAGACCTGGACTCTAAACATCATGTGTACTAGCCATCACCACGTCTGCTTTCTCTTCGACACTAGCAGCTAATTGCCCCGTGAAGCGAGTAAGCACAACCCGTCTGAAGCGCCACGAATCGAAACGTGCGGAAACTCGCTTCGTGGCAAGGCCCTTTTGGCTCTGCTGATCTGTTTCTCCTCGATGACAGAGCTGAGAGTGCAGGCGGCACCCAGAGTCAGCATTTTGTCGTTCCACTCGATGGCACGAAGTTCGGGGACGTTCCTGGCCAAACGCTCTCAGGCCTACCTTTTGCTCAAAGACTGATAAAGCAGAAGCTCATAGGGGTTGTGAAGGGATTCTACCGGGGTAATGGAGCGTTCAGGTGCTCATGCATCTGATTTGGAACATTAACCTTGGGCAGCCCTGCAGATTAACATGACTGAGCCGAGAGTCTGAATGTTGATGAACACATTTGGCAGGTCATTCCGGTGGTACGGGTAGTACTTGGTGACCCCCGTGCTTGTATTGCCTGGAGCTTGGGAAATCATCTGCTCTTTGGGTACCCTGATGCTGCACCAACCATGTCTGCAAGAATGAAGCTAGACTACACTGGCAGCTACCATGTTGGGAGACCATTGGAAGGTGGGGGCAGTGCGACATAAACCATTCACACATTCAGGCCTCAGAATGCTGACATCATGCATTGGGGCGGCAATCCTAGCGACATCTAGCGACATTTTTACTCTCACACAAGAAAGGGCAACAGCTCTCCACCTAGCAGTCTTTGTAAACTCCAGGCACCCACCACCAGCCGGTGTGGCAGTGCTGCAGCATAGGTCCTTGGTAGCACTCAGACTCAACAGCTCTTCTCAGAAACGCTACGTCTGACAGGAAGGCTCAAGACCTGGCGCACTTTGGGAAACAAGACTATTTGGGTATACCCACGCTGGTTCATGATCTGCAGCTCTGTCGACACGAAGCGAAATGCGGCAGCCACCTTTTCATGGCACAGACCGTAATCCTCAAGAACCTGCACAGCGTGTGTTGCTAAAGCAGTTGGGGCTCAGCGCTGCGAAAACATCGCCGATGGCCGTGCAATTGAACCTGAGTTAGTTGCCGGTGTCTTTGAAAAAGGGCCGAAGCATAAGCACCATACTTCACTTCGCTGATTTTGGAGACGTCGTCTCCCCTAGACCGTTAGAGCAGAGAGAGGATGCTTCAGGAAAGCAAGCGCGCCTCTGCGTGCCTACTGCGCCCTGACACGCAACAGCGACCCCTTGAAGATCTATGCAAGTCCAGGTCTACACGAGCTCATAGTCCTCTCTTGCAGGATCCCTACATGAGGAATCCCACAACCCGTAACAGGCACCCCCTAACATCTATTTGCGGCCCCCATACATATTGCAGAAAGCAAGATCATCAAGGACTCACCACAGACTTAGATTAAAATGATCATGCCAACATCCTTCTGAATCCTCATCCATAAAACCCCCAATCCCCAAGCCCCCTACGGTGTTGCAAACTCATACCTACTTCTCAAACATGACCACCCCAATGTCTCCCACCAAGTGATATTAGCTACTTGTCAGAGTGCACATAGATTTGACAATGCCCGTACAAGTTGCAGAATTCCCATATCATCCCAAAAACCCTTCGCTGACCCCACAGAATAACCCCCATACCGTGGGAGAATCCCTCACCCTGTAATAGTGGTATAAGAGGACCCTAATATAATCCTTATGATCCCTTATAGTCACTATTACAGGGTGGGGGGTCCACCTAACCCATACCCCTGAACCCCCATACCCCTGAATAATTTCCCTAAACCCTAAACCCTAAAACCCTAAAAAACCCTAACCCATACCTCTGAAGAATCCCCGCACTGAAAAATTCTGCGTTGAGAAGCCACAGCTGGCCATCCCGGCTCAACACCGAGCTCTTTGGCGCGTAATCCTCCCAAGTATCATAAGCTATAGTCTAAACTCCTTAATATGGGGAATTAGACAAGGGATTATATTGGGAAGTATTATAGGGGTTGTTAACAGGGACACTAGGAGTTTTGATATGGGGGGATGTATCAGGAGCTATAGTCTAAACTCCTTGGACTGGGGTTATATAGGGGATTATGTAGGGAAGTATTGTAAGGGTAATTAACAGGGATTGATAGTCTAAACTCCTTGAACCGGGGTTATATAGGGGATTATATAGGGTAGTATTATAAGGGTTATGAACAGGGATTGATAGTCTAAACTCCTTAATATGGAGGCTTAGATAGGGGAGTAACATAATAGAGGTTATTACGGGGGATACTAGGAGTTTAGACTATAGCTCACTGACATGGGTTTGGTGGCCAAGGCGCAAGGTGTATTGCCATCCACTCCATGGTCTTTGGATTGAATAGCTAACAGAGGCAGAGGGGTCTCTGCTACCGGATTTGCTCAACATGCACAGTGAGCAGCGTGTGTCGTCAGGTGCTTGCAGGCTAAGCTGGTGATGATCTAAGTCAAGAAGTGAGGCAAGCCGCTAGACAGGACGCCCATCAAAACGACAGTCTGCAACAGCAATTCAACCCCCTTCTGACCTGCAAGATCAGTGTGCAGAAAGTGTGAGTTACCCTACTAATCCCTAGCGATATCCTGTCGTGGCATTTTCTAGATTGGCTTGTCTTGGTCTCCTGGATCACTCATTGGAATCCAGATCATACATTAAGCTTCAGCGGGTAACATTCCTCAAGGTTCGGAGGCTCCTTCCAGGCATTCTCCGTTTGTTGGATACTTCTTTAAAGGGGTCACAATTCTGTAAAGCACCCACAGAGTTGCCATCCTTGGTGGCCGCCAAGTCTGCAGTACAGTCAGGCTGGAGCACGGCATCCTTCATGGCCTTCAGCATAGAATTGTCGACAAACGCAGGTTTTCTCACGGCAATTACTTCGACGCCCGTTTCAACTGCAAAAAGCTTCATTTCCGGCATTAGCCGCCTTTGCGAGGGTTCGCACCAAAGAGCCACCCAGCCGCCACCCAAAGCTTACAATTGTGCAGTATAGACTTTCTGCACATTTTATTCAAAGACTCTGCGCCTGCATTACACGGTCTGAGGTCCCCACGTCGTGGATTGGACGATAACCAGTGCAGCGGCACAGGTTCCCCTGGATACAGCCCTCAATCTCCTGGCGGAGAAACATCTGCTGCCATCAAGATCCGTAGATAAACTTTAAAGGAATAAGCTTGCATCATGAGATCTCCACGGAGTTGCATGGTTGTCCTACAACGTATGAAGCGTATTTGGGAATCTTCAACCCTGAAACATCCTTGCAAGATGAATGAATGCCCTTTCTTCTGCTGTGGCAGACACCAAATCAGGAGGAGGACAAGAACAGTAGCAGTCGGAAACAGAAACGGCGCTAGCCACACCTGAAAATAGACGAGCAGCTACAAAAGCGGCATGAGATTTAGAGATTGAGCTTATCTGCAATACCCCGTTCCCATTAGAAGTCTCTTGCATTTTTGCCAGGATGACCCCAAAAACTGTGAACCGTCCTGCGGCGCCCTTGAGCCTCCCTTGGCGAGGTGACCGTACAGGGCCATCACCATTCCAGGGGTGCACATGCCTGAGAGTTCACATCACGGGTCTAGGGTTGCGGGAGCTTGGGACAAAGTTTAACGGGTTTCGAGTTTAGTTTTTGTTCCAATGCTAGTGGCCTTGTTTCTGAACATCCGAGCCTACGGGCTGTAGCCTGCGTAGAGCAAAAAACAACTCAACCGAATTGCTTGAGAAAGCAGGTCTTGTTCCTTCTGCGCATCTCACTGCCTGACCTACCAAGATCCTAAACCCTAGACCCTGGGCAGCCCCAAGCCATGATACCACACTGACTCGCGCTGTGTTTGGCCATTGCAGTTTGGATCGCATGCGGCTTGTCCGGGCTGCCTGGGCATGGGCACAGCTAAAAGAGACTGAAGTTTGGTTATCCTCGGGGCTCAAGCACTTCAGAAAACATGTGGACAGTAGTGGAGTCTTGGTCGTTGTCCTCAGGATACACATCTGTCATGTCTGGAAACTTCCGTAGTACTCTTAGCATCACAGCTTGTAACAACTTCTTATCATGAGCCTACTTGTCCAGCCGAAGGTTACCAAGTGGAAGGAAGTACCTTCAGCGCATTTGACGGCAACCACTCATGACCGCTCTGCGCAACCCTACAGCTGGTTTTACACATTGGTTCATTATTCCTCTCTTGGACGGATGGTGCACGGCCCTGGGTTCTCTTTTCGGTGCAGACAAGCTCGGGCAAAGACGGTTGAACTTGCAATGATATATATGTTGGGTTCAGCAAGAGCAACTAGAGGTTCCTTCTCAGGGCCTTCAGGTCAAGAGAACGCACTTCCTCGCGAGGCTGATATACAGGACTCAGCCTTGAACGCGGAAAAAACTGCTTGCTGCCAGCCACCCACTTCCTCAATGGTAGTCACCTCGTAGCCGTTCATCCTTGGCTTGCATCTCTTGTCTCGCGGCAGAGTCTGCACGGAAGGCATGGAAGGCACGCGCTTCTCAATAGAATTCCCTGCTCAAGGGTTTGGGATGTTCAGGGTTGTCACAAAACCAGGCAACCACTCTTCCACATCAGTAGAACCACCACGCCATGACCTTGAATTTATTCAAAGGGAATGGAAGCGTGGATCCTGTAGCAGTCCCTATATGAACCTAGCATAGTAGCTTTCACGCTTTTTCATTCCTTGGTTCCCTACGAATCACCAGAAGCCCTACATAACCCCAACAACCTCAGCTTCCATTTGATTTCCCGCCACCAAGGCACGAATGCAGAGGTCGCAGGCATGCGTTGCAAAGCACCGGCGCAGCTTTCAGGGAGAGCAACTGGCACAGGGGACTATACGGGATGTTACAGAGGCTGTATAGCGAGTATATAGAGGTTGTACAGGGGTTGTATGGGGATTTTATTATGCGGGCCATTGCTGGAATCATGAAGAGCCGCGCAAAGAAGGGGCTCATGGTAGCCGCAGAAAGGTTCTTGAAATGCATCTCCATACATCTTACTTCCTCTCACCGCCAGAGCCCATCCTTTCCGAGAAAGCTTAACCCTGAAATCCATGTCTTCAGATAAGGCGCATTCCCCCTGCGCAGCATCACAGTACACGCTCCGCAGCCACCCTGTGACGATGAGGCTGGGAGCTGTCTTCAGTAGCCATGCAGCTTACAACGAAGAAACCTTTGAAGGAGCTCGAGTTCCTGACATGTCAATAGGATGAAATGCGGAATTGACTTGGTCCGTCAGCGCACGTTGCCGGCAGGTTTACATCCAGCTACTCTGAATGAATCACGCACGCACGAATTGGGAAGGAAAGAGCTCAGAGGCTCAGAAGGTCCGTCATGCCAAGCTTGCAGAATCCAGCAGGCTGCATGCCCAAGCAACTGCAAGTCTAGCTCATGGAGGCACCTCGCCACAACCGATCTTGGTTCCGGAGAGTCCTTCATGCAACTTAACCGAACATGGATGACGGAGAACGGGAGAAACCTGAGCCTGAAGATGCTGGCACCCGGATACTGAGATCTACAAGGGAGGTTCCCACAATTATGGGTACCTTTTTGGGGGTCCCCATTATAAGGATTATAGTATTTTGGGGTCTATATTGGGGTCCCTTTATTATGGGAAACTACCACAAGTGTCTGATATTGTACCATGCAGATGCCCAAAGGAATCTCCAAACCTACATCCCGAATCTTGATGATGCTGCAAAGTAGATCGAATCGAAGATGTAGTTTCTTAGATTTCTGTATCCAGAAACTGCAGTCCTTCTTACTGCGCTGCCTTGTGGGAACCTCTATGTCTGGGAATGTCAAGGAAAATGCCATGACATTCGTGCACCCGTCCTGCGTGGTAGCGCAAGTACTCTGCCAAGTTCCTTGTGCAAAGGCATTCAGTATCTTTTCCGAGAGGCTAAAGACTTTGGAGAACTGGCATGGGGCGATTTTGAAGGTACGTACAATATGTGATACCGTGCATCCTGAATGACTCAAACGTTAACAGATTGGCCTCCTGAGTTTGATAGCCAATCTTTTCCTTCAGAATTGCAGCCAAGTCTCATTGACAAAGGGAACTGGCCAGAGTTGATGACCTGCTTGATGACATACTACCACAGAGTTACATGCTGATGGCATGGTTGCTTCAAACAATTGCACCACGGCTACCGTCGCCACCTCTACTATTGCTCAGGCATTGAGAGCTGATTGCAAGCAAATAATGTCTGAGCCTGCTCCTCGCCATTTACCCAGAAGACCACAGTGGCCTCGGTGTGCAGGATTCAAACGGGCTCTGCAAAGGTCTACTCAATTAGTATGAACTACTTTGGTACAGGGTTTTGCATGCTGGCGGAAGAAACTAAGAGCTGGCGTGTCACTGCGAAGAACACCAAGCATGCCCGAACAACCCAGGCCGTACCCAGCCTCTCCGGGTTTTCCGAAGCGCTTGGCGAGATCCTCCTGGTGTACACAGGCTCTGTGGCTGGGCATAGTTTTTTCCCTCCTTGTCCCGCCAAAAGGGCCCCTAATTTTCTCTGGCTTCTTCTAGGGTGAGCTGTGCAGGCATATTCAATGCAGGCAGTCAATGACTTGCGAAAGCAGCGTGCTGGGACAAGCGGCCTTGTGCTAAGTCCGGCAATGCAGACGAAACCGTAGAATCCCCCTAGAAGCTTGCGCAATGTAAGTGACAAAGCCTATTTCTTGGTGTCTAATTTATGTGAAACATGCGCTACTGGTTGGACCTGCCTTCCTTTGAAGCCTTCGGTTGCCACTTCGTTGCATCAAGTTAATCGCTGCGACTGCAAGAGCCACGAGAACTGGGCAATGTAAATGACAGTAATTGCTCTTGTGATGCTTCGGTGCTTCCTTTGGAACTGTAGCCCAACCCGTTCCTCTTGAAACTAGATGTCAATGCATCTGAGACACCGGTTAATTTGCTCATGACATCCCGTGAGCACTTGCCCCAGACGCAACTGTTTCCCTGACTGCACAAAACAGCCTGGAACCCCAACTTGCACACCAAACACGAATCTTGAAACTCCTGAACTCCAAGCAGCCCAAAACCACTCAAAGACATGAGGACCTCTCGGACATCAACCTTGAAATATGTTCGCCCTCACAGCATTGCAGGTGAGAGTCCGGCAAGGAGTCTAAGCGTGAGCGGGAAAGCAGAGCCCACTCTCCGTCCTCTGACCTGGCAACCCTCTGCAGGACAGGGGCTTTGAAATATCATAATCCCTTCCGCAGGATGGTGTCAAGAAATTCAGCACTACCCGCGGGAGGTGGGTCTACACAAAAACTCGAACAAGAAACGATGGAGGCCCTGGCCCTACCCCTCCAGCCCGGCCTCTTCGACCTCACCTCTGGAGGCTTCACAGGCGTGGTCTCTGCGGGCATCTCCGGGGTCGACCCAAAGTAGACCCTGCCAAGCCGTCAGTCAGAAGGTCTGCAGCTGATGTTTGTCGCTCATCTAGGTTATCACGGCTACTGGCACTCAAGGTCAATAGAAACCGACTGCACCATTTTGATTCTCATCCGGAAAGAACTGGATTCCGCGACAGGAAGAGTAAGTTCTAATCCCGAATCATGCCTGTACATCCCTACTGTCCCTAAAGGCCCCCCGTCCCAGTTGCTTGCGTGTGTGCGCGCCAGGGATGATGCCCAGGTCGGGATGCGGCTTGGCGCCTCTGGCTACACCCGCAACTGTTCCATTTCTGAGCCAGCGTTAAGAAAGGGTGTGATAATAATATATTGTTGCCGAGCCAGAAAATCCCAGAAGATAGCTGTCGCTTTCTAACACGTTCGGAGCCCGAAAAGTCTAAACAAGTTCCAGCGGCAATAATAAATAGGTGACAATAATAAAATTGTTCGCCGGAAAATATCCCGAGGTTAATAGGTTCCCTTCTACTCTAGTTACTAGTCCTACGAGCTGCGCTAACTGGTCCTACCACAATCCCTTGGTTTCAGTACAAAATACAAAACAAGATCCAGAGGGGGGGTTCTTTATGGTCAGCTCAACGTTAGGTCCCATAGGAAATCTGATACACAAAAAAGGTGTCAAGGAATAAGCCGGCTTGAGCTGTAAATTGAGCTTGTCATGCTTGCTTCGCAGGTCTGATCATGTGAAGTTCCTGGCGAACAGCATGCGCGCCAGCCAGCAACTGTTTTGCAAAAAAATATGTGCTTCGACTTGCTTGCATTTAGCCATGCAGCATTTGAAGCTGGCAATAACAAAAACCATCCCCTAAACCCTAAACTGCTGTACCGAAGGATCAGAATGACCCCCCACGTCCCTGCAGTCAAGGCTCGGCGCTCTTGTGGCTCGTCCTTTGGCCTGCAGGCAAAGGCCAGACCACGGGTTCAACAACTTCTTAAGTGGCCAAAGTTATGAGGCTTGTTGGAGTCCCTTAGATAGTACAAGCCGTAGCATGGCAGAGACCCAAAAAAACAGCCTTGATTTTGACACCCTTCCTTGTAATCCCAATGTTCGAACATTCAGACAAGGCTGCCAGTTGCACCTCGCTCATCGCCAGCAGACCCCGCTTCAAGGGTTGCGGTTGCTTTAGGGCATACTCCGAGCACGTACAGCAGGGGTTGCACATACGGGTTTGCCTCAAGCCTCAAACCAAACATTGGGACCAGAACTGTTCCTATGTTCTTGTTGAAGGAAAGGAACCATGCGCGGTATGTCCATCCACATGCCTCATGATCTACAGTACCACTCTTCTCGACCGGCGTGCTCTTCTCCCCCCGGCAACAGGAGTGAGCCGCTGGGCCTGATGTCCAACACAAGAGAGAAGTTCTCGCTGATGATCCGACCATCCGCGGTCCGCAGCACAAAGTCGTAGACCTGGGAACAAGGCTGTTGTATAGCAATGCAGCGCTGCTAGCCGCGAGCCCCAAGGCAAAGAGCGGGGAGGAAAGTGAAGCTTTGCGGTTCTAAGTGGAGCCTCCCCTGCACCATGGCCCGATACCTTTCTCAAAACCCTTTTCATGTTGCCTGACAGGTCTTGCAGAAATTGCTGTACGATCCCGCATACAACCACTACAGCTTCTGAATCAAGCATGCCCTCTATGTAAGTCCAACATCAACTCTTGCATTGCAGCCCGTCTCAGAGGCTTCTACGGCATGGTCCTCCTCGTGCGGTGCTGATGTAAGGCGTTCCCAGGTGTCTGGGACTTTTCTGCCAGCTTTGCCACTAAAATCCTTTGACAACCCCAAGTTTTATCCGCTTCATCAATCCTTCTCATCCCTTAGTTCCAGTCCCTGTACAACTCCGTTTCAAACTCCCAAGAACAGCTGAACAGTGTTATTTTTGGTGGTTGAACGCTGTAAGATTTTATTATATCAAAGACTATACCCAAAAACAGGATAGAATCTTACTCTATATCCCCAAACACAATACTACTCAGCTGATAGAATCTTACACTCTATATCCCCAAAGACAATACTACTCAGCTGACTCTTCTCCTTCCGAGCTGCCACGGCTCCTGTGAGATTTGGGGCCGGGAGCTGCAAGGCCAGCTCCAAAGGACAAGCTGCCGGGACCTCGGAGTCTGAGTTTAAGTCAATGTATTATAAGGGTATTGGGTTATGTATGGATAATGGAAAAGAAAATGGAAACTACTATAATGGGCTTTATAGGGGTTATATAGGGTTCATTATAGGGTTATATGGGTAGTTCCCAAAATTAGGGTCCCATTTGGGTACCCTAAATATTAGGCGCCGTATTATAATGGGGATCCAAAAAGGGACCATAATTTTGACAACCACCCATATACAGAAAACAATGGGGTTTCCAACCCAGCATTCAGGCTTTGAGTTCAGGACATGGGGGTGTGTAGGGCAAAGTCTTTTTGCAACAAATATGCTCTTGATGTTGCCGGCATAGTAGTAATCCGAAAGAACATGAAAACATCCAATGCTTTGTTTTTATTTCAGTGGCTGTGTTCAACAGCATGAACTGTAACTGCTACCAGCGTCATTCTCCGACCCCAGCTTTCCAAGTCTCCTCTGGGTCATGCACTGCAGTCTAGGATGATGCTCTTGCATCCCGTCAAATGAATAGTCCATTGTGTCCCTTCAAAGTGCGCAGTCCTGAAGAAATACAAATGGCAAAGTTGGGATTACACCTCGGTTATAAAGCCACCCTGAGGCAAAAAGTGAAGAAGAAAGCAAAGCAAGTAAGAAGGGTTTAGGGATTGGGATTGATGTGCACCCCTCACACACCTTGTGTGTGCAAGCAAGATGCTAGGGGAAAGAATGAATCTTATGGCTTTGCCCGTGGTCACGATGGTTGAACTTAAGGCTCAGGGTTTCATTGGACCCTCAGAAGTTGCAGGCAACTGGGGCTTGCACAGCGTCGGGGATGC
This sequence comes from Symbiodinium pilosum, assembly GCA_905231905.1. Taxonomy (NCBI): domain Eukaryota; class Dinophyceae; order Suessiales; family Symbiodiniaceae; genus Symbiodinium; species Symbiodinium pilosum. The sequence goes on from CAJNIZ010034335.1 coordinate 181,912, forward strand.
CCACAACTGGGTCCTGGAAACATTGGGTTTAGGGTTTTGGCTTTAGGGTTGGGGGTTGGGGGGGGGGGTTCCCAAAACTAGGGATATCTTTTTAGGGAGTCCCTATAATAATGACTCTAGTATTGGGGATCCCGTCAGCTCTAAACCCTATGTACCTAGAATAAAGTCTATATTGGGGTCCCCCTATTCTTGGGAAACTACTAAATAGTGAAATCCGCTGTGCGGGCGCAACCCTGGGGGTCTGAGTGCCCCCCCCACCCTAATAATTCCCCCCGCCCCCCGCGCCCACCCCCCTCTCATAGTCAATATCCCAAAACCATACAAGTGTACAGGTATATTGGGAAAATATTTTTTCTTAGTGGTCTGGTTGGGTTTTTTGTTGGGGGAGGGGTCATTAGCTACGGACGCTACCTGCAGCACACCGCTGCTCAGGTCGCTATGCGCGAACGTAGGTGCTATGTTCTTTACCAAACCCCAAACCCTAAACCCTAAATAGTAGTTTCCATTTTATTTTCCATTATCCAAATGTCACCCCAATATATACCCTAATATTACCCTAATGATTGCCTAATATCCCTATATACCCAATTCCTAGCAGTCGGACATGAGTCCGCCTCCGTCGCGCGCAGCACAAGCGCAGCTCCGGGTGCCAGGGCCTGGAACAGCCATGTACCCAATAGGGTCTTATTAGGGTTTAGGGTTATATTGGGCTTATCATTTGGGGTTATTAAGGTTATATTGGAGTGTTATTGGGGTAATATTGGGGTAATACTGGGGTAATATTGGGGTTATATTGTGATAATGGAAAATAAGATGGAAACTACTATTGAGGGTTTGGGGTATGGGGTTTGGAGAGGTTGGCACCTTCCACATCAGGGCCAAAGGGCAACAGCCAGCAAACATCAATTGTTTCATGGTGGTGCGGTGCTGTTTGGGTGAGGCCTCGCTGGCACGAAGCACCCAGGTCGCCTCTACAGTAGCCCCCGGGGCACACCTGAGCTGCGCATTAAGTTTGCATTTCCAGGACCCAAAGGAGACCCATGACTCTCAGAATCTCCAAATACACGAGAAAGTGGATTTACATGGAAGGATTTCCGTGATAAGCAATGCAGAGTCAGAGTGCCACGTACATTCGTGGGCAGTGAGGGGCCTTTCAAAACGTACACTAAATCATTTGAAATCTCTCGGGATCGGAAAACCTGAGAAATCGAAGCTTAAAGCGCCGTGTGGAAAACTCCCCAAAAGTTTATGCTTCTCTGTGCGGTCTGGCCACACTAGCGGCCGCTGAGGCGCTGCAAGGACTTCCACGGCCATGGTCATTGTAAGACTGCTGAGGGGAGCGAGTTCAAGGATTTCAAGGAAAAGAAACTGAGGGCTCGGTCCTGTAAATGTTGCTCTTGTATGCGCGTTGGGCAAAAGTCTTGCTAGCGTAGCTTCAAAGTTGGCACCGTATGGTTCTGGACAACGCCTGCGAGATGGCAGCCAAGCCGACAGCATCTAGCTGTGCGACGCTCAACACATGGGCTACGTTTATAATCAAGCGCTTCATGCAGAAATAACCAAATCATCTGCGCACAAGCTTTAGAACAAAGTAATTAATGTCGCAGCATGTGGCTTTGTGGCTTTATGAAATCAACGACTTGAATGCCCTTGCCGGCTGTCTACGTGACGCTACACCGCTTCCATGCACCTGTCTCTTGCACGGCTTAATATACTTCTCTGCTTAGTCGCTAAGCCCGACACCTAAGGTTGATGCACGTGCCTGCTGCAACTTCTTCACGTGGCTTTCTGCCTCTTGAACAGCCTGGCTGGAAGGGCTCCAGTCACGGATGAGGCGGTCTGGTTTTGGTCGGGATACGCATTTCCTTGCAAGTAGACCTCTGCAGTTGGCCCGCATTCCGCACCTTCTCGCGCTTCTCAGCTTCGCGCTTCGCCTGAAGCAACCAGCAAAAAAAAGGGAGGACATGGAAGGTGGCATGGAGCCTGCAGCTGTGCTAAACTGTCTTACCCATGGCAAGCGTGCAGCATGAATGGATGCATCCACAGTGCAATTTGTAGAGTATGGTGACCCACAAGCTGATGGTTGCTGTTGCATTCTGCCGAGTTGTTGCCGTAGAGTCTACAGGTTCGGCCGCGACCTGCTCCGCTGCATCGGCGGACTGTTTGCGAAGGGCCTGGCCATGTGGGCCAGGAGGCTTCATCTGGGAATTCAGCGCATGACGATTCGCTCTGCAGGAGCTGGTGACATGTCAAATAGTCACAAACCTGCGTGATGCAACTGCATACTTGACTGCTCGAACACTCGGTCGATACTCAATTAGCATTGATGGGCTCTGAGATGTTGTGAGCCCTCGGGTCTTCAAGCTGCAAGAACCAGCACCTCAATCTCTTTCTTGTCAGCTTGTACCTGGCAGGCACTTTGAAGTAAACCCTAAACCCTTACTAGTAATTTGCATTATCCCAATATATCCCCAATATACACCCTATAATCCCTATATAACCCATCCGAGGGCGAGGCTAAGAACTAAGGCAGCCAGGGACCGGTCCACAAAAGCCTTATACAAAAGCCTCACTCAAATGTTATGGTTATGTAACATGTAGGGATAATGAAAAACAAAATGGAAACTACAGGGATTTTAGCGAATATATAGGGGTTATATAGTGCAGAAAACTTTCTACCTTGAAGCGCTGTTGCATATGTCTGAGGCTACTCCATCTGAGCTCGCGCCAAAATTCTTATTCCCAGAAGCGGCCGCATCTTAGTTGGGTTTCCCCTATCGGTAAACAGCAT
>CAJNIZ010034336.1:0-16643 GCA_905231905.1 Symbiodinium pilosum
GAGCAACCCCCGGTTCCTCTTAGGTAGTATTTTATTTGGAGATTTTATAGTACCCAATATAGTAAGTTTAGGGGGGGTTATATAGGGTTTAGGGTTTAGGGATTAGGGTTTAGGGTTTAGTAGTATTTTATTTGGGGATACTATGGTACAATATAGGGTTTAGGGCCCTATAATGGAGAATCAAATGGAAAAGAAAATGGAGAATGATATGGAACTTGGATTATACAGGGGTTATTTGAGTAGTACTTTATTTTGGGATACTATGGTACCCATTATAGAGTAAGATCATATCCTCTTTTTTGGGTATAGTATTTTATATAGTTTTTAAAATGGGTTAAGATTTAGGTTGGGCCCCCATAAGGGTTTAGGGTTCAGGGACAACAGATAACGCTAATTATATTAGGGTCCGTATATATTCCTACTATACCACTATTAGTGGACGGGGGCCCAACCCAAGTTATAATCTAAACTCCTTAAAGGGGAGTTATGTAGGGGATTATATAGGTTTTGGGGTTTAGGGTCTAAACTTCTTAAAGGGGTGTCATTTAGGGGATTATTTTGGGGGACTATTGTAGGGATTATTAAGGGGGATACTAGGAGTTGAGACTATAGTTTAACTGGTCAATAAGGGGATCCCAATGTAGGCCCCAATCTACTATCATCCTTAATATGGGGACCTAATTTTGGGAAACCCCCAAATGGTCCTGAAACTTTCTCCTTGTAACTGGGCTGTTATCTTTGCCTATAGCTGGGGTGAGCTGCGTGCGTCCAGAGTGGGAGATTGTAAGTGCTGTAAGGTTACGAGGCCAGCGATGAGTAGTTGCTACCGTAAGCTGCAAGAAACTCAGTTTTGGGCTTAGGCATGTGCTTAGGAACCCTTTATAGTTGTCATAGGTATAGGGGAATAGAATTTATGTAAAGGAATACAAGGGTTGTATAGGGATAGAGGAGAGAGAGAGAGAGACAGAGATAGAGTTTAGAGGTTCAAGGGCTTAGGTTTTAGCCTTTAGGGGCTGAAGCTTTAGGGGGCGATGGGAATGACGATTTTGGGGTTGAGGGTTTGGGGATTAGGGTTTTGGGTTCAACTTTGTAACGCGCGGGGCTCAGGCTCATAGGGAACCAGTCAGGGCTTAGGATTTTAGATTTCGGGCTCAAAACACATGACTAGCCAGCAAGCATAACCAGATGTAAGACTACAAACTACCAGCTCCAAACCCTAGGCCCAACCCCCGCCTCCCCCACCGCCAACTGAGAAACCTATATGGTAGGTGTCAGTCCCTAAGCTCCGGAACATACAGGGTTCAGGGTTTAGGGTCTAGGCGACCCCAAAGTAGAATGTCATTCAAAGCCCATAGCTTCAATAGCAGTGTTGTTCTTGCCTCATGCCCGAAGCCGCTAAGGCATTATCTGAATAGCCTGAGTATAGATATGATAGATGGTGATAGATGACTTCGGCAAATTCCAAGTATGCGTAGGAAAGGTCAGCGGGCGGGCCGAAGGCATCCGTATCCTGAACTTTCAACCCTCAAATCTCTACTGCCCTATCAAGCTGTCCAGCAGTCAGAGTAATCCTTTCGTAATCCTTTCCCCTGAATATAAAACACCACCCCTACCCCGAAAGTTGAATAAATAGTGCCTAGAGCGCCACGCACATTTTTTTGGGGGAACATAGTTGACCCTAAGCCACAGAGTCTAAAACCCAAAGCGTAAACCCCAGACCCTACAGCCTGAACCCCTAAGGGTCCAAGGACTCAAATAGGTATAATGGTATTTGGGGCGGAAAACCCTATTTTTGGGGGTCTTAAAGCCCTAAACCCTAAACCTTTTTATTTGGATCCTAAAACCCTAAACCATATTCTTTTGAGTCCTAAAACCTTTACAAAACCTTAAAGAACATACTCAAGCAAAAGCCTGTGAAGCTGCCAGGTGTGGGAGAGCGCCATTGGTGTCTTCGCGCCATGACAAAGGTGTCGGGTTTAGGGTTGATGGTTTAGGATTTAGGGTTTAGGGTTTAGGGTTTCCGGTTTAGCAGGGTTTAGGGCTAAGGGCTTAGGATTTAGGATTTAGGGTATAGGGTTTAGGATTTAGGGTATACGGTTTAGGGTTGAACCTTTCCCCCAAATCAAAATGTGATCCTGGAAGCCCCTGTGCGACAGCCATTGAAGAGCGTCTTTGGGGCTCCTGCTAGACTAGGAGAATGGTGCTGTAGGTGCCGTACGAATACATCCCATTGGGACCCTCCCCCCTAAGTGGCAGGTATCACCCGTAAGGTAACCCCAACTACCCAAAGCTCATTCGGAATTACATCCCAAACTAGTAGATATAGCTAGAAGTGACAACCATCCATTTATGGGCAGCATATGATTGTAGAATTCTGGCGAGTATGAGTAGGCCTCCTTGGCTTCTTACTGGTTCTTCACAGGGAATAGGGGAATATAATCCCCATATAAGACCTATAGAACATATTCCCTCATTCCCCAGTAAGTTAGGGTGGTGACTGTATACATCGGGTGTCCACTGGTGAGGCCATAAGTAGGTTTTCACCATGACATGTCCTTAACCCTAGACCCTAATCCAAAGCCCTAGACCCTAATTCCCGAATCCTAAAACCTAAACCCTCAATCCTAAACCTTGCATCCCAAGCCCTAAAACCCTAAATCTTACATCCCAAACCCTAAAACCCTAAGCCTTACATCCCAAACCCTAAAGCCCTGAATCCTAAACCCTAAGTCCTTGGGGTCCACAAGGATGCCCTTTTCTGAGAAGCTCTCTTGAGTAGTATTTGATTTGGGGATATTATGGTACCCGTTATAGGGTTTAGGGTTTAGGGGTTAAGGGTTTAGGGTTTAGTAGTATTTCATTTGGGGATATTATGGTACCCGTTATAGGGTTTAGGGTTTAGCTCTGGGCCCAAGCTCTTTCCAGTTAGTAGAGCTGTTTCCATTGAGCGCTTGGGTGACCGTAATGGCAAGCCTTGGGGATCCTGCTTGGGAACAATTGATGACTGGGTCTGTCGTCGACCTCGTAGTCAGGGCATCAACAGGAGGTTTGTTTGTCAGCACTTGGCACGGAGGCTTGGTCTGTTGCGAAGGGCTACCATCAGGACAGTGGAGTCTTTTCAGCTATGAAGTGGTTACAGTTCAAGGACAAGTCTTGACGATCAAGGAGACCACAAAATCTTGTGCTGTACCTAAGCCAGCCTTAGGTCTCGCTTCGTTTCAGTGCATCAAGGAAGCTTGCAGTGGTATTGGAGGCATTTCCATCGGTGCCGCGTTTGCAGGTGGGCACACCGTGTTGTTCTCTGAGAGAACAGAGATCGCATGCAGCACTTTGCGTTTGAACCAAGGGTTCGTGGTAGAGGGTGACATTAGTTCCGCGGAGATAAGAGCTCGCATTGCACGCCACCAGGCAGGCACAGGTTGCACACTTGTGGCCGGCTTTCCTTGCCAGCCTTACTCACGGCAGGGAACCGGAGGGGGGCTAGCTGATTGCCGCGGGCATACCCTATTGCATGTCTTGCAGCTTGCCCGACAAACACATGCTGATTGCGTCATTCTAGAATGTGTTTCTGAGGTGCAGCAATATCCAGCTACCATGCAAGTCTTGCACGACTTCGCCAAGCGTACTGGCCTTCGCTTCTCCGAAGTTGTTCTAGAACTGGGTGATCAGTGGGCATCGCGTCGTAAGCGATGGTGGGGGGTATTTACACCTGCACAATTGCCGCCACTAAGCCTTCTTCCATGGTCAGTCACCTCTCCGCAAGTGGTCGTAGGAGACATTCTCCCAGAGTGGCCCGTCTGGCCCATTGAACAGGAGCGCGAGCTAGCATGGACTGACCTTGAGCTGGCCATGTACCAGGATGAAAAGTTTGGCAAGGAGCCTCGCACCTTTGCTCAGTGCCAGCAGGCACCAACCGCATTACATTTTTGGGGTTCAGCCCTGCGCCCTTGTCCTTGCAAGTGTCGGGCCAGTGGCTTCAGCCAGCAAACGCTTGAGCAACGGGGATTGCGGGGAGTAGGGGTTTTCTCCTCTGCACTTCAGGGTTTTAGGTTCCCACATCCCGCCGAGGTTGGTTTCCTTAACACCCTCCCTCCTGAGTTTCTTCATCTAGAAGATATGAGAGCTGCCCTTTGCTTGGTCGGTCAAATCGCTGCACCGCTGCAAGCCCTTTGGGTCTACGCCCAAGTACGGCGTTGGGCAGAGCAGGTTTTCACTGGGACAAGCTTTGTTGACCCATGCCGGTTGATCCAATCTTTCAAGGACAAGCTGCTCCAGTCGCGCAAAGACCTGTGGCGGATGCCGTCCCTTGATGGGCCCGGGCTGATTTGGCTTCGAAAGGAAGGTGTCCCCTACTCGATCCAGGTTACGCAGCCGATTCAAGTCAAAGAACTCCTTGCAGCTGAGCTTGCCTTGGCAGGTCCCGGTCATACGGCTCGGGTCTGTGACTCTGCCCGCCGTTTGCCACCAGGTGCTTTCTTGCAATATAATAGCCCAGACTGCTCCTATGAGGTTTGTGTTCAGGCCAAAAAGGCCAGGGCTGTGCCGAGCCTTCATGCCGAGGCCAATGCACAAAGCAACCGGCAATCTCAGGAGCTTGGAACTTCGGATGTTGCGGTCTGGGTCTGGGCAGGGCTTATGCGACTGCAAGGGGTCAACCAAGACAGGCCAGTTTTTGTGCTCACGCCAGCGTGGACCATCTCACTCCTCCGATCCACTGTGGATCAATCACAAGCCTGCCCTGCGATCATTTGGCCTGGAGATGCGGCATCATGCGCTTTGCCTGTGTTGGACCAGGGTCATTGGTCCTTGCTTCTTGTTACCAAAGGCCCCCAAGGTCTTGTTGGTAAGCATTTGGATGGCATTCCAGGTCGCAGTCAGCAAGTTGCCCGGCACCTTCTTTCCAAGCTTGCCTGCCTTTTCGAGGTCGAGGTTGCAGGTTTCGAGTCCACCGCTTTCTGGGTGCAGACTGAAAGTCACTCTTGTGGGGCCATTCTCTTGGCGCACTTTGCAGCTTACCTTCTAGGTGGCCCTTCTGAGGCCATCCTTGAAGATGCCATTAGTTTTCTTGCCTGCCTGCCCAGACACAAGGGCACCTACTATGGACAAGGCGGCCTTTCAGATGGACAGCAGCAGGCATTGCGCAAAATGCTGGCTGAAAGGGCATTACTGAACATCAAGTTGCAGAACGCATCCAAGCAGCAGTTTCGCGCATTGGAGCAGGTCCTATTGCTCAGGCTCTCGCTGCAGCCAATCCATGGCAAGCTTTGAAAGCAGCTGGATCCTCCCCTAATGCTTCCTTTCGCTGGATCCGACCAGAAGAGTTGAAGGCCCATGCCGAGCACAAGGCAGCGCAGAAGTTCGGGGCTGCTGTTTCAAGGCCGAAAAAAAAGAAGGCGCAGAGGGCTGCTAAAGGCGAGAGGCCGCAACTTCAAGTTGCTCCGCAGGCGCTTCTCCTTTCTCCCCGATCCTTCACCACTGAGGGTGGAGAGCCCCTGGCTCAGCTAGGTTTCAATGAGGTTGTGCCACAAGCACAGGGTATTTCATTTTGCACCGCCCAGCAGCTCCTGCCTTTTATCCACGGATATCACAGTCTCAGTGTTGATGCATTAGCTTTGGTGTCCACCTCAGAAATCCCCTCAGACCTGTGCGCAGGGGCGCCCGTAACGTCCATTCGGTTTCCGGCTATATATGAGCCTTCTGGTGAACCCATCTTGCTTCAAGGGTCCATGCTCCAGCTTGGGGACGAGACTGTCCAACTAGCTGCTGCCAACATAGCCGAAGTTGAAACAGTCGATGTTGTTACCGGACGCATTTCCCTGTTCAAAGACGAGGCCACCGTTGCTTGGGAGGTAGTTGCACAGGCGCCCATCAAGGCTCTTCTTCAGTACGTGCCGGCCCTTACCCTGTGCCGTGATTCAGCATGCAAGGGGGATTGCCAGTTCTTTCACCCCGCTGTGGATGAAAGTGTAGAGCATATCTTCATGAATGTCTGGGCAAGACGCTTCTCCACCGTGGATGGCAGTCGCACCGAGGCTAGCAACGCAGATCTGTTCCAAGCCCTAGTGCGCATCCCGAGTTCCGCATTGAAGCACCTGCAGCGTGCCATCACGCCTGGCTACTACTTCGAACCCCGTTCTGGGGACGGGTACAATGCCCATGCTGGTTTCTCAGTGATCTGGCTTCCAGGCAAGGATCGTGCTCAAGTCCTGCGCATTGCACAAACGACCGACAAGGTCGTCGCCATTACTCGCCTAAATCGGCGCTTTGGAGTACGGGTTCGTGAATCTGACGAGCCTGCTGTTCACAAGCTGCTCAAGCCTGAGGTCGAATATGTGAAGGTCCGCATAGCGGCCAAGTTTCGCCTTCACCCACTTCCGCATGGAATGCAGCGCAAGCATCTTGTGGCGCTGCTCAAGCAGTGGAACTGGGCTGCCCGTCCGCTTCAGGTTCTCAAAGGAGATGCCGCAGGTTCCGCCTGGGAGGTGGGCTCCGATGTCGAACCGCCTGGTCAGGCGCTCGCCGCAGCCGGCAGTTATGTTTTGATCTCCAAGCTTCGCGATGCCTCGACTCAGCATCGTTCTTCTGGAGTCACTGCACCGCCGCGTACCAAGAAGTTGCTCTATGATGATCCTGAGGTTCGAGCCGACTCCAGTGCAGGTAAGGTTGACCCATGGCTTGGCGGGCGGGACCCCTGGTCCCTGTGTAGACCCCCACCGGGTCTCCCTAGCCCTTCTGTCCCCTCCTCTGCTTCCACAGCAGACAGCAAGTTGCAGCAGGTTCGAGGTGAGTTGCAGGAGTCATTCCGTAAGCAGCTCGAAGAGTATACTGCACAATCCAGCCAGGTCAATCCTCAGCAGGAGCAGAGATTGCAAAAGCTTGAGGTTGGCGTGACAGAACTTCACGAGCAGAATCGAAAGTTCCAGGATTGGTGCCAGACCATCGGCAATCAGCTCAGCACACACTCCAACCAGATTGGAGAGTCCAACGTGCCGTGCAGGCTCAGCAGGCCGATGTTGGTCAGCTACGCACCGAGTTCACTCAGGTCTTGGCCACCAGCAATTCCAATCTTCAGCAGGACATCTCCAGACAGTTGTCTGCACAGATGCAACAGATTGAGAGCCTTTTGAACAAAAAGCCGCGCACCGAGTGACTAGGGCGCTCCAGCTGTCGCTTTGGGCTTCGCGGCGGGCTGGGTACCTTCTTTCGCCCTTTCTTTGTTCCATTTCTGATCTTGATGTCGTTTTCTCAGGCCGTGCCTGTTCATGGCTCTAGTTTTGCCGGGACTGCCTCCTTTCGGGTTGGAGAGGCGAGTCACCCTGGTCCAAGTGCAAGTGAACTTTTGAAAGTTGCGACCTCCAATCCCACTGGCCTGCATTCAAAGGAAGCCTTTGCCATTGACCTTGGCCCGGGCATTTTTCATTATAGTGAAACCCAGTTGTCTGAAGCCACGGTTCACCCGTGCACTCGCAATCTGAAAAGGATTGCTCTACAACAGAATCGTGACCTTCGGGTCACCGTTGGCGCTCCTGCCCCATTTCGACCTGGCTCTCTCCGCGCTGGCGCTTGGAGTGGCGTCTTGACCACAAGTGATGTGCCCTGCCGGCCTTTGCAACTTCAGTGGCTGCATGACAGCTTCCATACCGGCCGCATTCAGGCAACCTTTCATGCAGTGGGCAATGTGCCTGTGTTGACAGCCAACGTCTAAGGTTTTCCAAATGGGTACACGCATTGCAACCCCCGCCACCAGACTGACCTGTTGCTGGAGACCTTGACCCGCGAGATCGTTCTCGGCCGCACTGGCATTCGTGTCATCTCCGGGGATTTTAACCATAATCCCCAGGCCTTAGAGCAGGTTTGTATCTGGAGGCAGCATGGTTGGCAATGCGCGCAGGCGTTAGCATTCGAAAGATGGGGTCGTGAACCCCTTCCGACTTGCAAAAACGCAACCATGCGTGATTTTGTCTTCTTAAGTCCGGAAGCTGCTGCCTTGTGTCAAGGGGTTGAGACTAGGGATGTCTTTGCCGAACACAGCACAGTAATTGCTGGGTTAGCTTTGGTTGGGGTTGACACCATTAGCACCTGGCCTCAGCCATCAGAAATCCCCTGGACGCATGTTGACATCCCAAGTTGGCATGCCACCTGTGTTGCAGCTTCAACATCCGATGCCTGTTCCAGCACCTGGCTTCAGCAGTTCAGTGCACATTTTGAGCAAAGCCTAGATGGACATTGCCCGGGCATTCCGGGCAACCAGTTACCTGCACGCTGTCATGGAAGAGGACAGACCTTGCGGCCTCAAAAACGGTGTGTTGTTACTCCGCCGAAGCCTGCACGCAAGGGCGAGGAAAGCTCCTTTCACAGCTTGTTGTCCCTCGAAACCAAAAGATGGTTTCAGCAGCTCCGCAGGCTCCAATCATTGGATCAGGCCCTCAAAGCTGGCAAAATGACCGCTGCCGCGCAGGACTACCGGCTTGGGCTCTGGGCCTCGATCAAGGCAGCCAAGGGTTTTCGCCCCAACTTTCGTGACTGGTGGGGTAGCAGGGCCGTTCAGCTGCAGGGCTCGCCCTGTGTGCTGCCGCTTGTCATTCCCGGCCCAGTTGAGGCGCGTCAAATGTTCTTGGACCTTCGTGAGAACTATCGGAAATTCGAAGCTTGGAATGTGCGTCAGAGGTCGCGCGTTTTGGCTGAGCAGTATGAGCACAGCAGAGACCAGCTCTACAAAGAGTTGAGGGATCCCAGCCCAGAGAAGGTCGATGTCTTGGTCTTGCGTCATGACTACGTTGTTCTTGAAGTGGATGGTGTCACATCACAAGTCCACGTCGACTCTCCAATCAATTTTCGTGGCTGTTCTACTTGGACTTTGAACGGACAGCCTGTGGAGGTTGAACCTGTTTCGTTGCAGTGCTGCGTTGTCCGCGGTGCACCTTCTTCTGATTTGGAGGCTGCTGGGCTTGAGCAAGTACAGACACTCTCCTCAGTTGCCGATTTGATCTCTGAATTCAATAATTTGTGGGGCCCCCGTTGGCAGAAACATGCATCCTGTGCCCCGGAGGACTGGCAGCGGGCTTTGGACTTCGCCGCAGCACACCTGCCCTCCGGGAGTATTGCTTTGCCACCTCTCACTCTGCCCATGTGGCGCCAGGCTTTGAAGCGCTTTCGCCAGTGGGTTGCCAGGGGCCCTGATGGATTTGCGGCTCAGGATCTACAAGTCTTGCCGGATTGCCTGTGCAACCAGCTCTTGGATTTTCTCACAGCGTTGGAAGCGGGTGAGCGGGAATGGCCCGCTCAGTGGCTCCTGGGCTTTGTGCATAGCCTCAGAAAGCCAAACATGCAGCAAGGTGCACAAGGCTACCGACCTATTGTAGTTCTTTCCGTAATATACCGCTGCTAGAGTAGTCTTAGGGCTCGGCAACTTCTGCGCCATCTTTCGCACCACATGCCCCCGACTGCGTTGGGGTTTCTGCCTGGCAGGGAAACCACCGATTTTTGGTGGCAGTTGGAAACCATGATTGAACTTGCTTGTTTGGGGGACTCTGATTTCTGTGGTTACTCCACGGATCTAGAAAAGGCTTTCAACGCCTTACCTCGATACCCCATCATGGCTATTGCCGCCCAATTGGGTTTTCCAAGATCCATCTTGCTTCCATGGAGCAAGTTTTTGGCAGGACTTTCCCGACATTTTATCGTCCGGCGACATGTCGGGCCAGCGGTATGCAGTTCCTCAGGCTTCCCTGAGGGCTGCGGCCTCAGCACTGTGGCTATGAATGTGGCCTGCCTGATTTTCCATCGATATACTGAAGCTTATGCCAATGGAGCCACACCGCATAGCTACGTGGACAATTTGTCCTGTACATCACTGACCGTTGGTGCTTTGGCGCAAAGCGTAACCTCAGTTGGTTGCTTCCTGGACCTCCTGGACTTGCAGGCTGATGCATCCAAGACCTATGTGTGGGCGGTGAAGCCGCAGCAGCGTGCCCAGCTTAAAGCGCTCGGACTTCCGGTTCTTGAGCATGCCCGTGATTTAGGTGGCATTATTTCCTACGGCAAGGCCGTTCGTAATGCCTTACTCGCCCAGCGTTGCAAGGATCTCGGACCTGTTTTTGCTAAGCTCCGCCGATCTCCAGCACCTCTTTCTCAGAAGTTGGCCACTTTGCCCCGCAAATTGTAGGCCAAAGCTCTGCGTGGCATTTCAGGTTGCCCGCTAGCAGACTCACAACTGGCTTCGCTGCGGGCCGCAGCCACGAGAGCGCTGCGAATAAACGCCGCCGGCTCTAGTGCTCTCCTGAGGCTCTCCATCAATATGGACTTGACCACAGACCCTGCCTTCTTTCAGTTGTGGAAGGTCGTTTCGGATCTTCGCAGAATGTGTTCCAAACACAGCATTGCATTACGCCGATGGCGGCTCTTCATGGAGTGGCATAGTGGTGAGATTGGGCATGGGCCATTTCATAAAGTGTTGCAAGTCTTGTCTCAAATTGGCTGGTCAATTGCTCGGCCCCCCGTGGTCGTCGATCATGAGGGCTTGTGTTTTGATCTCCTTTCGGAGCCACAGGGGTTGTTGCGTCGTAGACTTGATGCAGCTTGGCTGAGGCATGTTGCTCTGTCACATGCACACCGCCCGCCCATGGCCGGCATGTGTGCCATTGATCCCAGTTTGTTGAGACAAGACGTGGGCGGTCTTACAGCTCTCGATAATGCCCGGCTGTCTGCGCTCCGTTCTGGAGCTTTCCTCTTTGATGCAGAGCACGCGAAGTATGATTGCACCAAAACAGGCCTTTGCCCAAGGTGCGCAGTTCCTGACACAAGGCAACATCGAGTTTGCGAATGTCCTGATTACGGGGACATTCGAGCCCCGCGCCTTTGGATTTGCCAGCGTTGGCCACACTTGCCTCCATGCCTCACACATCATTTGTTGCCGCCTGCTAATCCGCATCTCGTTCAGTTTCGCAGGTTGCTGAATGACCTTCCCGATCTGTCAGGTTCCTTTTTCTCCACGAGAGTTGATCTTGGCAAGCAGCATCTTTTTACGGACGGTTCATGCATGATGCAAACACCCGAAGAGTTTGCGCTGGCCGCCTGGGGAGTTCTTAATGCCACCACAGGGTGTACACTAAGTTCGGGCCCCGTGCCAGGTTTGCTGCAGAGCTCTCCCCGAGCTGAGTTGTGGGCTCTTATCTCCGCATTAAAATGGGGTCTAAAGGTTCGGGTTTCCATCGTAATTTGGACTGACTCGTTGAAGGGAGCCGAGGGCATTCGTAGACTGCTGGAGGACGCTACATGGATGCCTAAGCTGAACACCGACTTGTGGAAACAAATTGCAGATCTGGTCAGCTGTTACACCGCAGACTCACTGGACATCCAACATGTCCCAAGTCACCTTTTGGAGGTGGCATGTGAGGCCCCGCTTGAAGATTGGCTTGCATGCTGGAATAACAAGGTTGACGTTCTGGCCGGACAGACAAATCAAAACCGTTCCTTTGACCTTGTTGATGTTCATGCAAAAGCTTTGGCCTATCACCAGAGGGTGACCGAGGAGATGCGCGCATTACGGGCGATCTACTTCGGAATCGCCGAGCGAACCGCCCACAAACGTGGGATGCCTGCGGTTGAATACACGCTGGAAGAGGATTCGGAAGATCTTGCTTTTTGCGTCACAGATCATCGACTGCACGAGGAGGTCCCATTGAATTGGTTTGTGCAGGCCAGTTGCAGTTGTTCCGAATTGCCACGTAGTTTTGTACAGCAGGCCTGTCAGTTTTTGGTTGATCAGGACATGTCATCCTCTCAGTGCACTGATGTTTCGTGGGTTGAGCTTCTTGTTATGCTTTTGGTTTCTGGTAGGGTTCATTTCCCTTCCCGTTGTAGTGTCACTGGGGTTTGGAAGGAGAGACAGTCCTTACCTTTGCCTCCCAACATGACCTTTGCCGTACAGCTCAGTTTGCTTCGGTCTGTTTGGAAACGCTCGCTGGGATCTGCTTTGCTGAATCAGTTTCAGGTCAAGGGGCTTGATAGGGGTTTGATTGGGGTTCATTTCCCTGTTGATGGTCTTCGGATTGGGTGCGACCTGGAACTGCTTCTCAGGGCGAGGCAGCATTTTGCAGCATGGGCCAGCCCACCTGTACGTACAGTGGGTCAGCTAGCCCGACAGTTTCACTTTTGACCAACCTCAGACACGGACTAACGCTTGCGGCACTGCATCTGCTGTGCCCAAGTCCTCAGGCGCTGTGTGATATAGGGTTTAGGGTTTAGGGGTTAAGGGTTTAGGGTTTAGTAGTATTTCATTTGGGGATATTACGGTACCCGTTATAGGGTTTAGGGTTTAGGGGTTAAGGGTTTAGGGTTTAGTAGTATTTGATTTGGGGATATTATGGTACCCAATAATATAGGGTTTAGGGCCTTGTAATGGAGAATCAAATGGAAAAGAAAATGGAACATGAAATGGAAACTGGGATTATATAGGAGTTATTTGAGTAGTATTTTATTTGGGGATATTATGGTACCCAATATAGAGTAAGATTATATCCTCCTTTTGGGGTATAGTATCTTATATAAGGAATATAAATTTACTAGGTTCACCCACCAAAAAACGCTGCTCTCTTGCGCAAAGCTTGGCCTGTCCTCTTGGAGTTCTTCTGCAGCCTTCCTCACAGGGATCTGTTGTCTAGGCTTTAGGGTCTAAGGTAGGTATATAGCATGTATTTAGGGGCCAAAGGGCTTGTAGGCTTTAGGGTTCCAACAGTGAAACCTCATATGATACCCTTCTGCTACATATATGGTGCCCTTCCCCTGCACACGGATGTGTACATATTTGTGTGTGCCGAGTCCCAAAGGGTATTGAGAAAGTCTCCAGCGTCTCATCACTCCCTGGCCCTAAACCCTAAACCCTAAACCCTAAACCGAAACTAAGGAGAAGAAGTTGCAAGTCGGATTACCCGTGAACGGCATGAACTTAGGCCCGGCAAAGCCTAACAATGGGCGTTCTAACCCTAGAGCTCCATGTCTATTTACAAAAGTTTCCGCATTGGACCCCCAAGTTTATACATATGACCTATTTGGAGCCTTAGGGTGATCAAGAGTTCTTAAATGGAAAGACAAGGAGAATGAATTGGAAACTGGGATTATACACGGGTCTACATGGCTAGCGGTCTAGAGTTTGGGCCTGAGACAAGAGACACGGTTTACGAAGTTTCCATGTTGTAGCAGCCTGAAGTCATGAATAATAGTAATAGTAATAGTAATAGTAATAGTAATAGTAATACGAGTACCTAAACCCCAAAAGTATGGAAAATGATGGCCTTAAACCCATAAGAATCGCCATAAAGGCCATTATTTTACATACTTTTGGGGTCCAGGTAGTAATAATATCGAAAATAATCATAGCACCCCTAACCATGGTAGGACTTTGTACAAACACTGATCACGTTGTGCCCCCCGAGTGTACGTATCCTTTCTTCGAAAGCTAAACTCTGTTCCTTCAGGTTAAGGGCCAACTGTCATGTGCGACAATCTTTTGAACAGTCTTTTGCGCACAGCGCTTTGTTTTTTTCATGTAGGGACCGGGTGCAATCGTACGAGCTGTTCCTTTTCAAAAGCACATCTTGGCGCATTAGGGTCTAGCTAGTGGAAGCTTTGGATCGTGTCCGTTGAGGCATGCTGCGAGAAACTCAACCGCTTGTCTTTTAAGGGGCATGGTTGCCAAGTGTAATCTTGCCCAAATGGGGGCCTCCAACAAGAAGGGGCCTCTCAACGGAATTTGGGGTTGTGTTACGGAGGCCACGGGCTTTTTTACAAACAAGAATGTTACTTGCCTGAAGGTCCTTGTGAATGTGCGCGTCAGGGCTCAGGATTCAGAAGCTCGATCCCATCATAATCATCGAGAGCAGGATTGTCAGGCGACTCAAGCCAGGAGAACAACCCGGGGAGTGTCCGACAAAGAAGTCCCGATGATGTGTTAGAGGAGACATGGACACTGATGCCACGAAGCTGGATAGGTACAGCCCAGCTGTCTGTACCTAGAACATACAGATAGTGCTTCAAATTTCGGCATCAATGAAAATGCCCGGAGTATGTGGAGACTGGAAAGCTGCCTTCGTGCAGAGCGACCCATTGGTTCGTCAGCGTGGAGCTCTGTATGTACTACCTCCACAACGTGGCCTTTCCCTAAAGCCTGCACGACAATTAGCTCTAAAGCCCTGAAGGCACATGGACACTTAGACAGGAAATTGTGGGGTCTCATGGCCCGTTCTGGCAGGGCCGAGATCCAAAGGCAAAGTTCCGAATTTGTCTAGCCACTGCAAGTCAGTAGGGAAGGAAGAATAATCTTCACAAAATCCCTATATAACATATTCCCTCATTCCCTGCTAACCCTAAACCCTAAACGTCTAAACCTTAAACCCGAATCCCGACATAATATATACCATTAATTCCCTACTACCTAAACCCCAGAAGTATGTAGAATAATAGCCTTAAACCCATAATTACAGCCATAAGGGCCATTATTTTACATACTTTTGGGGTCCAGGTAGTCCTCACTAAGTTTGATTTTTGGGATTCAAGGTGTCGGCTCAGCTCCTAAGAGTTAGCAGGTTTTGGGGCGTGCAGGTTGTAGAGTAGATATGGGGGTTACATGGGGGTTTCCAAAAAGGGTTTATAGGGGACATATGGGGTCATATAGGAGTTATAGAAGGCTACATATGGATATATAGGGTTGTAAAAAGGTTATCTAAGGTTTAGGCTAGGTGTTTTTCCAGAATTACGGGTACCTTTCAAGGGGTCCCCATAATAAGCATTATCGTGTATTGGGGTCTATACTGAGGTCCCCCCAATCTCGGGAAACTACCATATAGGTTGACTTGGGGTGTGAGGACTCAATTAACCTAAACCGTAAGCAACGCTAAACCCTAATCCGTGTATAGGGTCTAGTATCCCTTCCTGGTAAGCTTCCCGAGCTAAGGCCTCTTTCCGAAGCACGTTTAGGGTTTCCGATGTAGAGCTTAGCGGGGAAAAGCCACCTGAACTCTGATAAGCTAAACCTGACCCTTCCAAATCCTGAGCCATACGGTGGATACTAAAAAAACCTGCATGGCTCCTTCTTACCTTATACCTTGGAGTTTATGGAAGAGTGGTATACTAAGGTCGTGCAAGAATTGTTGCATCAACAGTAATCCTCTCCCTCTAATATTAAACTCCCAGACGCCTAATATGGAATACTCCCCTTTGTATATTGGGAGTGGGGGGGGGGTCCTGAACCCTAAGCCCTAAACCCTAAACCCTGCGCGGGAAAAAAATATGGGGAGAAGAGTAGCGCAGGCTCCGTTCTGACTGCTCTGGGATCTGCTTCTCAATGGCCAAAAACGCTGGAGGCCAGATGACACGGCTTGCGCTTGTAAAGGAGACATGGGGGGTATGGGTTCAGGGGGATAGTATAGGGTTTAGGGTTGGGATTTAAGGTTAAAGGCTTAGGGTTTAGTGTCTAAACTTAAAGGGGATTATGTAGGGGAGTGTCATAGGGGTTCTTGGGGGGACACTAGGAGTTTAGACTATAGCTCATGTAAGGTTACATAGGATTCTGTGGTGCTGTATAGGGTTTCTAGGGCTTTCAGTGGCTCAGGGTTAGAAGGTTTAGTTAGGGTCTAAGGGTGAAAGGGTTTAGGGTTTCCCTAAACCCTAAACCCTAAACCCCTGGGTTTCAAAGGTGTGGCTTCATTTCTGGGGCCCGGGTCGGTTTAGCTGGTTGACCTTTACATGTTTGGGGTTTAGGATTTTCGGGGCTTCGTATTCTCTAGAGTTTAGGATTTCAGTTTTGCAGCGGGAGTATGCTGAGCGTTTTAGGGGGGGGCAGAATTTCAAAGTTGACCTGCATTCAGGAATGGTAGAGTTTGGTAGGAGGCCCGGCATTCCCAGAATTTTGGAGGGTTCACGAGTTAGGGTTTAGGATTTAGGGTTTGGGGCTTAGGGCCCCGAATCCAAGAATCCTAAACCCCAAGCCCTACAGGTACTTCCTAAAGCCGCCTGCAACCCACTCACTTATGGTCCCCCTTGAGTAGATAGAATATGGGATATATGGGGATCTTATTAAAAAATACCCAAAGCCATATTCTATCTACTTAAGGGGGACTACATTTTTTGGAAAAGTGAGCTCTTCCCCCACTCTGAATCCTGAAGCCTAAGCCCGAATTCGTCAGTCTTACACCCTTAATCCCTTATCCAAAGCCATACCCCACGCATCCAAGTCTACGAATAAGACCTACATTGCGCCTTAAAGTCTGTAGGTATATTACCTACATTGAGCTATTTGGATCCCTGGAGCTGTATCCCCTTCAGAAAAGGCGCCGAAGCCTAAGACAAAACAAAACGAAAGATCCCCGAGTCTTACAGGCCTTCTCTTTTGCGCTGCGCTGGGAGGAGGATGCGGCTCCAGGTGCCATTGTTGCTGGTTCGCTGAAGAACTCGGGTTTAGTAGGGAATATATGGGTGGCTGTCAAAATTATGGTCCCTTTGGGGTACCTTAAATATAAGGTGCCATATTATAGTAGGGATCCAAAAAAGGGACCACCATAATTTTGACAACCACCCATATCATTTTGTATAACGAGTGTGGCAAGGATTATATTTCCTTATTCCCTACTACTCCCGGTAAGAAATTG